>CM070025.1:5251132-5278632 GCA_036247105.1 Cirrhinus mrigala | reverse complement strand
TCAGACAGTATTTCCTTCCTTGATCTTTCATTGTCTTTGTGCGTAATGATTATTTTTGTGGCAGTGTCGCAGTGTTGAACAAAAAAGAAGTCTGACACACCGATGTATCACTGTCTTCTGGGTCAACTATTGTTCTGTGTTATGACAGAATAAATCTAAACAGAGTAATACATCCGTTTCATTAACACTTTGATGCACGACATGCACAGCAGCGAATATTAGTAATTTATTATGCAACTGAAATGGAAAAAAAAAACAGAAAAGGGGGGAGAAAAAGAAAGAAAGAAAAATAATGGGAATTGTTATAGTTTTTGAATCAAGTATTAATATAAAATATAGTATAATATTTAATATATATATATTATTTTTTTTTTTTTTTTTTTTTTTTTTGTGTGCGTGTGTGATTTTAATTCATGTGTCAAAGGCATAAATTACATTAACCCTATAAGGGATATTTACATAATCAAAACTTTGCTGAAAATAATGTCGTTCATAATCTACTACAAGCCTTCTGATGTCTGCTTAATAATTCATATATTATTAGCAACTAAAAGACCTTTTAGTATTTATAGACCATGTGTCTTTTTGCTGTGAAATCTTTACTGATTTACTTAAAGTACATGTAAGAATATCTTTTATATTATATTTATATGAAAATATTTCAAGATGAACACCTACTGGACTGTAGAAACGCAGGCTTACTTGATTATCCGCAAAGTTGAGTAGATTATTTACATATTGTAGTCTGATACTGATTCCAAATTACATGACAAAAATTGTAATTTGTCACGTAATCAATTACATTACACATTTTAGGTAATCGGACTACTTTTAACACAGGCTTGATTATTCACAAAGCTGGGTAGATTACTTACAAACTAGTTCGATACTGATTCGAAATTGCATAATAAAAATTGTAGTTAGTAACACATTCAATTACATTAAACAATTTAGGTAATATAATCAGACTACATTTAGATTACTTAACGCAAGCTTGATTACTTACAAAGCTAGATTACAAATTTTAAATTGCATGACAAACATTGTAATTTGTAATGTAATCCATTACTTTACACATTTTAGGTAATATAATCAGACTACTTTTGGATTACTTTTAGATTACTTGTTTATTACATTGATTTAAATAAGATAATTTTATATAAAAATACAAAGAAAATATATTTTGTTCATTGTTATTAACAACATGAAGTGCAAACTGGGGTTCGTGAAGAAACTGCAAGGGGTTTGAAATGCTAATAATTAATTAAATCATAAAAATGTAAAATTAAAATTAGACATTTTAAAGTAACATCAATCAAAATAAAACACAAAAAATATATTTTATTAGTTTGCTGCTACTTTATTGCTATTGTGTGAATAATATGTAATCATGTAATTAATAAAAAAGTGACTGTAGTCTGATTACAAATATTTGGAAATGTAATTTAATCTAATTACAAGTACTTAATTTTTGGAATCCGATTACATAATCCAGATTACATGTAATCAGTTACTACCCAGCTCTGACATTTCTTTGTTCATCTCTCACCTTTTCTTCCACATAAGAGCAGGTGTAAGGCATTTGTAAATTTTATGGGTTTGGCTTCCGGTCTTATCAGCATCCAGCTATTTTTAGCTGTACAAAACAGGTTGTTTTGCTGCTTGATATTGCAAATTGGTGTGTCTTACCATATTATTTTAATGTGTTATTTTAATTATGAACACTCTGGTTTGTAAAGCAAATAGTTTCATAGTTACCTGCATGCTGTTATTAGTCTGGTTAGTAGCGGCTAATGAACCGGAAGTCTCGCCCATAAGGAAAAAAAACTACAGAGCGTTGATTAAAAAACTAACAACTATGACATATATCTTACTATGACATTATTGGCAGCTATAGAGTGTCAACTGATATTAATATGCTTTTCATGTAAGTAGGTGTCTTATTGATCTCATTGGTCAATTCTTATTAATTTACGTTACAAGCTATCAAAATTTCATCATACTTTTTGGCCATGTGCATCCGCACTTATTTCTCCTCGAGTATGCTCCATATTCTCACTATATTTAGGTTTTTAAAAATAGATTTTCCTGACCATTATTTCACACGTCAGGCTTCACAGGGTTAAAGCCATTCTCCTCATTAGATTCCTCGGAATCAAACGCGCTCCAGGTTATCCTCGCAGCCTTGGCAGCGCACGCCAATCAAAAAGCCGGTTGCCTAGGCAGCGCTTGACGTCACGGCCCCTGCCCAGTCCCTGCTCCAGCAGAGTGTGAGTGGGAGGGAAACCCCGTGGATCGCACAGGAACGCTGTGCTGCGCGCCACAGTCGGTGAGTGGCAGCTGAGCCGTATAGCCGGAGACAGAGCGACCACTCTCATTCACAGGTTGGCTTACTTTCGTTTCATTCAACTCTTCAGTGTGTTGTTGCTTAAATAAGAACCGTATTTGTTTGTTTCGCGCCTGCTCGTTTTAACAGAACCGTTTATGTCGTTTGAGATGAACTAAATGCTTTTGTAATAGCTACTTGCCGTAGGGATGCTTCAAAGCTTTTGCTTGAGAAACGACTCAATGTTCAGCAGGGATATTAGTTTAACTTCTAAAACGACGCTTGGGCTGTTACCTGACTTAATAAACGCGATTTTCCGCGTTTTAGCTCCTCTTCGTGCTTCAACCGTTACAGCTTTCCAGACAACGGAAGGATGAGTCCTCCTCCTCCGCACACAAATATCGCTTCATCCGGTATTATTCGCATGTTAGTCAGGATATAAGTGTAAAAACGTGATTTATCGCATTCAAGCGTGGTCTTGGAGGATATCTGGCAAGCCAGATCATGTCGGGCACATTAGGCAAAAAGTAGGGCGTTTACCTCACTGCTTTACTACTGTGGAGTTCCTGTCAGTTGAAGGTATCGACAATGTGTCTCATCATGAATTTGCTTATGGAAATGAATAGGTGTTTGGGTCTTTGTCAGCGCAATGTAATATATTCTCATTGTCTAAAAGGCCATTGTTAGATAAAATGGTGCAAACGAGCAGCCCGGTTAATCGTGGTTTCGTATTGAGACAAAGCGGACGCTAGAAAGGTAACGTCAGGTAAAGAGCGGAACGCGCTCGGTTGGACAAGCACGAGCGCAGGGCGGGAGTAGCTCGCACGCATAAATTCCCGGATGGACCGTGATCAGACAGACATCAGACGGGAGATCAAGCCTTTTTTTTTTGATGTATAGGGTGTCTTGTTTGAACATTGTTCGTTGGTTGCTGTTGGGCTGCTGTGTGGACTGGGCGTGGTCGGCGAAGGCATGTCCGCATTTTTGGCCATTTTCGCTGCTTTTCGCTCGTAACACATGTAAAACGAATGGGTGTTTGTTTCTGGACGAACTCGAAATGATTGTTTCTGGGGGGGTGGTGGGTCTTAAGGCCGGTGTTTCTCTAATTTGTATATCAGTTTCCAGTCTTACGTAATGATAGCCCAATAAAACGGCCAAAATTTCAGGTAATTCACTAGATTCACAGAAGTGAACTTTTCCTTGTCATTGCTAGTAACAACCAGTGGATAATGTCCTGAAAATACATTTGGAAACAGGAAATGTGCATTTCGCTCAGTGTTTTGTAACATCATATTTGCTATAATTAAAATGTATTAACAGGTAATCACAGTGGTTCTGGTATTTAAACCAGTAGCATGATGGTGAAAACTGAGTTTGAAATAGTTTTTTTTAATGTTTACTAAACCATTTTGTTGTGTTAAGTTAATATTGGGTGATTTAGATTTTATTTAGTAAATAAATCATTAAAATATTGTCACTACTTTGTCTATTGCGAATTAGTTTTAAAAAGTCAAATTAAATTCAAGTGCTAAACCTGTAAAGGCCTGTTCGCACCAAGAACGATAACTATACACTTTTAATATTCGTTATTCTATGAGAATAGTGAAGACTGCACCTCAACGATAACAGTAACGACACAGAGAAATAATATTGTTGAAATCACTTTTTTTTTTTTTCAGCTGATGAATGATAAAAACATTGAATCACAGAATCCACCAGACTTTGGAGATCTTAAGCACTTGAAGTGGTGGATGACAAAACTGCAGCGCACTTCTAATAAACAAAATGTTAATGTCTAAAATAGTTATCCTCATAGCTATCAAGTTTGTAATAATTGTAAAGTTTAATAATAGTTTTAATTCCATAAATTTAAGGAAGTCCACACCACAACTGTAACGATAATGGCATAGAGGAATCATATTGTTGGTAGCTATATTGAGAGCAATTTTTAATAATAAAAATCAAGAAATTGATTCATCACTAGTCATGGATTGATTTTGGAATTTTCAGAATGCATCGTGATTCTTTCTGGAATCATTTTCTGAGCTTTTTAACAGCAGATGGCGCTCTAGGCTAGTTTTTAACCGCACACTCAAATGCTCAAATTCCGTTTCATTTTTTTCCAAAATTCATTTTTTTCCGTTTTAATTTTTTTGGATTCCGTTTTTTTTCAGTTTTAATTTTTCTAATTAAAATCATGAAACGTATACTATTTCACATCAGTTTAATAAAGGTTTAACAAAACCTTTATTAAATTACAGATACTAGTCCATATTGCGCTTTGATTAAAGTGTAATGATCTACTTTTGATTAATTCATTCAAACTTTGACAAATTCCGTAACATTCCGCGTTATTCAGTAAATTCCGTTTTTATGACTGGATTCCGCAATTCCATCCACGTTTTCCACATCGTGGAAATCATAGGGCCCTATAAGTGGTTAAATACTAAACACAGCCCACTATGAACACCCTTGTGTTTCCTTCCCAAACTTTATAAATTATTATTTTAAGTTCCAAGTGGTGTGTGTAAGGAAGTAGAAGCAAGCAGAGTATGGCTGTTTGTAAAGCGTCCAGCGCCATCTGCTGCTTAAAAATAAGCTCAGAATCGATTCGAGAGAATCGCAATGTATTTGGAAAATCTCAGAATTGATGCAAAATCATTTCTCAGTTTGAGTTTATTGTCCCAGCCCTAATTATGATTAATGACTTTTTTTTCTTTTATTTTTTTATTTTGCCCTCATAGTTATAGATGTGAATCTGACTCATGATCACTGTTACATGTGATCTTTTCTTGTCACTCTATATGGGCAAGTATTTATGCTAGGTTCAGAGCAATTTGTAGTATAGTTATCCTTATCGTTATTGTTCTTGGTGTAAACAGACTTTTAATGTTTAAAAAAAAAAAGTTTAAACAAAAATATTTTAGAGCTGCAAAACGATTGGTCATGATTAATCGATTCAGAATAAGTTTGTTTACATACTATATGGGTGTGTACTGTGTATATTAATTA
This sequence comes from Cirrhinus mrigala, assembly GCA_036247105.1. Classification (NCBI taxonomy): domain Eukaryota; kingdom Metazoa; phylum Chordata; class Actinopteri; order Cypriniformes; family Cyprinidae; genus Cirrhinus; species Cirrhinus mrigala. Next base: position 5,273,294 of record CM070025.1, on the reverse strand, counting down.
TATAAATATATACATATATTATACACACACACACACACGTGTATATATCAAGGAAAAATGTTAGATTTATATGTAAAATATTTTTATTTATATATAATATAAATTATAATTATTAATGTAATTATAAATTATATAAGTGTTTACATACAAATACATACAATACCATTTTTTTAATATATACGTGTGTATTTATATACAGATAATAAATGTACACAGTACACACACACATAGTATGTAAACAAACTTTTATTTTAAATCGATTAATTGCGACTAATCGTTCTGCAGCTCTAACATATACATGTGTGTATATATATATATAATTTTTTTTTTTTTTTTTTTTTTTTTTTCTCAATGAGAGTTGATGTGAGATGCCATAAATGACAGAGTATGTACGTGATGTTACAAAGTTGAGCAAAGTTGAACATGCAGATGAACAGTGATGCATTGTAGATACTGCCAATGGGAGTTGAGAAAGTAAAGCCATTTTACCATATTTAAATTAAGACTTCAACTAATGGCAGTTTTGATAATTGATTAATTGGTCTAAATTATTTTTTTCAATATTTTTAGTTATTCCATTTTGCCCTTGATGACTTTGAAAATGAAAATAATGAATGTATCTATGTAGGCTATGCTATACATTTTGTGCAAAACAAGTTAAAATATAAACATTACATTGTAAAAAATGCCCACTATCAGAATTAGAATTAGCTTTATTCGCCAAGTGTGCGTGAACACACAAGGAATTTGTTGTGGTTTTTTAAGGTGCTCCTGGTACATACATGCATAGAGACATACATACATATCGGACATCAGAACCTAACATTTAAATAAAATAAAAACTTAAAATAAATAATAATGGTATGAATCTGGAACAGAAGATTCATATACAGATTTGTGCATTATTTACTCTATATACAGCTGTATAAATAAGAGATGTGCATGTGTATTTATATAATAATACTACAGAAAGAGACAATAATTAAAAATGGAGAAAAAAAATACAGAAATGAATTGTAGAACACAGGTAATGATTCATGTTTTAGCTGTTCAAGAGATGGCATTTGGGAAAAAACGGTTTATGCCTAGATGTTCTAGTGCTCTGAGATCTGTAGCGTCTGCCTGAGGGGCAGGCTCTACTATAATAAAGAAATGCAGATTAAGCACCCACATATTCACTTATCTGGGTATAGTAATTATTTTACATTTGTACTACCATTTACATTTATACACCTTTATGCAAAAAAAAACCTTGTGTGACTTTGTAACGTTTACAGATGAGGGTGTAACAGATTTGCATTAGCCATCTCTTACCTCATTAGTTCAAAAAACATTAACAATCCAACGTAATAGATAAATTTGAGCTTCTATTTGATTAATATTTAGCCAGGTTTAATGGCCTAATTGATCTGACACTCCGCAAATGATACATTTGCATTTTAATTCATCTTTCTGCCATCATTTGACTGAAATCCTATGTTTCTTCTGTAGAACCAAGCAGCCATGGACAAGAGCCAACACGTGCAGAGGGCCAAACTGGCGGAGCAGGCCGAGCGTTACGACGACATGGCCGACACCATGAAGAAAGTGACTGAGCTTGGAGAGGAGCTGACTGACGAGGAGAGAAACCTGCTCTCTGTGGCCTACAAGAATGTTGTGGGCGCTCGCCGGTCTGCCTGGAGGGTGGTGTCCAGCATCGAGCAGAAGACCGAGGGCAGTGACAAACAGCAGCTGGCTAAAGAGTACCGTGAGAAGATCGAGTCTGAGCTGAAGGCCATCTGCAAAGACGTTCTGGTGAGCTTCGAAAGGGAAAGAACCGCTGATAGGGATCATAACCATGGCAGAGCCCGACATTATAAATGGGATGTGGTGAATAATGACCTGTCCAACCCGTTTTTGGTATTAGCCAGAATTAGGATCGGAAATGACGAACTGGAGACGGGTTCATGAAACATTCTTAAGAATAAAATTCTTTTTGACTGTTTTTTTTTTTTTTTTGTATTTTTAGGCTTTGAAGTGTTTTTTTATTGAGATCAGCAAGTCTTTGGCTAGAATCAGTAGATCAGTTAAGATACAGTTAGATCTTACAGCCTGAAATTTTCTTCTTAAGAAAAAAAATTATGATTTTCTTAAGAAAATATTTAAGAAATTCTTAGAAATTTAAATGTTGCACTTTGGAACATTCTTACAAACTTTGGAATTTACCTTAAAGTCAGCATAAAACAGAAGTTGCAATCGTGTTTTCTACCCTATTGTTACGGATATCCAAATGAAAGAGCTTCTCGAATGAGACAAAAATGTAGGGCAGGACTTCCCTGTCTGTCAGGAATTGATTGGGTCATTGTTATTTGCTATTGCCATTATCTCATGCGAATGACAGGTTGTCCTGCCCACAGAAAAGATGCCATTTCAAGAGGAAGGGGAAGTAATTTTGGTTAAAGTTTACGAGGGCACATGAATTTAGAAAAGTGTTGTGCACAGATAATTCATTTCAAATAAACAATGTGATATTTCATTAAAAAATAAAAGAATAAAAATTGTGGATTTAGATTTCATTGCGACTTCTCATTCAGAACTAGTCCTAAAATCTGGAACTAGCCGGTCAGTTTCTAGAGGTCATTGGTTTTGCCCAAAACTGTATCTAGATAGCAAAACAATGGAGTCTTTTGTTTGAATGGTCACCAAATTGGCTCTTCCTCTGAAGTAGTTTTGGATACAGAGTTTATTTCTTTCAGTAAACTGGCGGTGAGACTTGCTCCGTGCAAATGGATAAAGCTTTAATGAAGCAGACAGGACCATTGCCTCTCCTTGTACTGGGCCGTTTTAGTTGGACTGCTGCCTGAGGCGTCTTAAACGGTGGCACATGGAATGCTATGCTTTGCGTTTATGACATTCCTACCATTTTCCAGATGTTATTTAGACTGCATCCAGAAGAATGTGATGTTTAATCTGGCATTAGGAGGGTAATGGGTAAGTTGGCTTATGCAAAGAAAGAACCAGCTGGATGTTACATCTTACATCCTCTCAACAACTTTTGACATCATGTCAAGTGTATTAGGTGATGAGATAAAGCGCCATGTTAAAGTCATGAGGTGCATTAGTTGGTAGTCCTGATGTTCCTCACCAAGTTAAATTCACAAGAAAGAATAGAAAAGAAACACTAAATGAAAAAGCAAAGTGAATTGCAAAATAAAAATCTGTTCACACCAAATGAGAATATATGCATTGGGTAGAGTGATGCTTTTGGGAGAAAGTACAACAATGTTTAGAAGATTGCGAACAGCCATAAATCAAGGACAAAAGACCGGTGTGTAAAGCTGTACATGAATGAGATTATGGACCAATTTATGAAGCAGATCTAGTCACCTGTTTAGCACTTTTGAAAAAGCAAGAAATGAAGCAGAAAGTGTAAAGCAAACCTTGATTGGCTAGTATTTGCTGTCTGGAAATTTGAGCAGTTATGAGAGTTGATGTGTTTCCTTTAAAAATGGAAATCTTCATAGAAAAATCATGAAAATTTGCTGGTCATAAAGTGTGGGAACCACACTTTTGTCACACATTAACATGTAAGAAATGTTACTCTCTATGGCTGTGTATTCATATTCATATGTCTCATCCACAGCATCTCCTGGACAAGTTTCTGATCCGCAGCACTTCTCCAGCAGAGAGCCAGGTGTTCTACCTGAAGATGAAGGGAGACTATTACCGCTACCTGGCTGAGGTCGCCACAGGAGACGAGAAAACCGGTAAGCTTCTCCTAAACAACATTTCTATGAGAATATCCTTTGTTTTGTTTTGAGAATAAGATCTAAACGTTAGATAGTCTTTGATGTTCAGCATAGTGTCTCTGAGTTTGAGGCTTCACATATGTGTGCTGCCAGCTGTGCAGCCACACTTCCATCACACACATGCAGATTTTTTTGGTTTTGATAGCTACCAGTAGAACAGGTCTTCACTTGTGCTTCCACACCCTTAATGGCCGATTACTGAGGGAATGTTGCACAAAATCTTTTTAAAGCACAAATAATTTATGGTTCAGAATGTAAGCTGCGCTTAATGGAATATAATAGTAGAGCCATATAAAATTATTTTCCCCCTCCCCCACCCCCCAAAGTCTGTTTTAATTTTCTGGATTACATTTTAACATTAATGCTGATGGCAGTTTTACTTATGTTGCACCATTAAGTACAAAAAAAGAAAATGTTCTCAGAAATATTAATTTTTGAATTCTTTTTTTTTTTTAAACAAAATATATTATTGGTGTTAATACAGGCATAAGTAAGCAATACTTGATGACTGGACGTTGAATAATTATAATATCATGCACACCCAAGGTGGTGATGCGGCCATGACATGCAGCAGAGCTCAGCTCTGCATTATTTTCTAATAAATCAATAGACCGGATTCTGCTTATACTACGCTCACCACACCTCACGACATTGTTCCAATGATGTATTTCAAGATATTACTCAGGTTTTGTCCTTAAAATGCTCTTGTGTGTAGGATTAATTTCTTGCGTATCTCATCCAACGCCTTTGTTGCTAATTCCAAAACGTCATTTTAGACCTAGTAACGGAGACTTGAGCCGTTGATAGCAGACTTAAAGAGTTATTAATGGAGTTATTAATGCAAGAGACAGAGATTAAGCGTGTGAGAATTACTGCGTCTCTCAACAGTGTTTGGCAGTAGCGTCTCTACTAATAGTGAAACTTAGTGAATAGTGAATCTTCAACAACAGCTTATTACCTCGCTAGTGAGAAAAGACAAGTAGCTTTTACATTTCTAAGCTATTTTATTGATAAAATCATCAGAGCAACACTAACATGTTTTTGTGAGTGTGTGTAAAGGAGAGAGAGCAGGAGAAAGCGAGTATGTACTTTCTATACATAATAATAATAAAATGTAATTTTGTTGTGAAAACATGGGAATAATTTGACATTTGTTTAATATCATTTACTATATTTATTAGGCCAGTGTGTAGTTTTGGTCAACTGAAATAATTATTAATTATTATTAAAAATAATAAGTGATATGGATGTAATGTGTTCAAGACCTGCCTGGAACTACTTTAGCCATGCGTTTCCATGAAAACAATTGCACACTTTAGAATTTTCTGTCAACCAATCAGATTCAAGCATTCAACAGTCCTGTAGTATAAACATTATTAATCAATTAAAGGCGTCATGACATGGATTTTTTTTTTATTATTATTATTTTAATATGTTCCTTGAGGTTTATTTGTAATGTTAATAGTTTTTTTGCACAAAAAAAATTATAAAATAAATGTGGTAAATTATTATTTCCAACCTTCATTCTGTCTCTGCTTAAAACGAGCCGTTTTAAGGGGCGTGTTCTTTAAGGCTGCTCCGTAATCAGCCACTGTTATGATTGGCTAACGTCATTGCATAGGAAATGGTATCAACGCCCCCTCACTATTGCATGTTTTTTCAGCCTTAATGAGCATAACAAACGTCTTTAAAAACCATTAAAAATCTTACTGATCCCAAACTTATATATATATATATATATATATATATATATATATATATATATATATATATATACATAACTACTATTTTGAGAAATATTAAATATGTAGTAGTAATATTCTATACTTTTTAGCATTCATTCAACTATTCTTTTAACAGTTTGGCTAAATGAGCATAATGTTAATGCTTATTTTAAAACAGCCTTTCATCAGGAGTGAGTCAGTAATGCTCAAAATGCTGTCCAGGTTGAATAATCATACATGAAAAATCTTACATAACTGCACATATAACTCATGTAGGGATGTTCATGTTGTTTTACTCATTTGTTTGTCCTTGAGCTAGTATACTGGCTCTACTCCAACCTCTCTAGCTGCCTACCTAGAAGCATCTCACACACGCCAACACAAACACTGATCCAAACAGTAGGCAGCAGAATGATGCTGCCCTATACACACCACCTCGCTTCAGCCAACATATGGCCGCATCTCATGGACAAGACAATCTCAGGATGCATTGCTATAAGCGTCAGTGGAAATCTCCTTAATTAATTGAAAATAGCTCCATCTTATTAAAAACGCTCTTTATTTAAACTTTTGTGCATATTAGAATAGTGAGGGTTTGGAAGAGAGCGAGAGCTTTCCTGAAACCTCCACTTGACTGATGTTTGATGCTTCTGAACTCAAGAGGTCAATCAATTAACCCTCTTAATAGAGTTAGAGATCTCATGAAGTAGCCACAGACTCAGAGCTTTCATTAATTATATATGGATGGAGGTTTAGATCTGAAGGTCTTGTGTCCTAGTTCATGAAGCTCTTGAGACTCAAGCTGCTTGCAGATTAATTTAAGGACGTCCAGTGTGACGCTTTCATGCCCGAATGTAATATCCTCGCCGTAGCTCACACCCCTGCTTTAAAGGAGAAGTCCATTTCCAAAACAAAGATTCACATATAATGTACTCACCCCCTTGTCATCCAAGATGTTCATGTCTTGCTTTCTTCAGACGTAAAGAAGTTGTTTTTTGAGGGAAAACATTTCAGCATTTTTCTCCATATAATGGACTGATATGGTGACCCGATTTTGAACTTCCAAAATGCAGTTTAAATGTGGCTTCAAACGATCCCAAATGTGGTTGTAAATGATCCCAGCCAAGGAAGAAGGGTCTTATCTAGCAAAACGACCGGTTATTTTTATACAAATAATACAATTTATATACTTTTCAATGTCAAACGCTCGTCTTACTCTGCCTGGACTGTTTTTTTTCCGGTTCATGACAGTTAGGGTATGTCGAAAAACTCCCATCTCATGTTCTCCCTCAACTTCAAAATTGTCCTATATCGCCGTTTTACCTTTTTTGTTAAGGGTGTTTGATCTTCTTTGCATGTTCACTTTGCAAAGACTGGGTTGGTACTTCTGCAGTGATGTAGGATGATTTTGAAATGATTTTTGAAGTTGAGGGAGAAAATACGATGGGAGTTTTTCAAAATACCCTAACTGTCTTGAGCCAGAATACAGAGAGTTCACAGAGAGCAAGGCGAGACAAGCGTTTGAGATTAAAAAGTATTTAAATTGTATTTTTTTTTTTTTAATGAAAATAACAGATCGTTTCGCTAGATAAGACACTTCTTCCTTGGCTGGGATCGTTTACAACCGCATTTGGGATCATTTGAAGCCACATTTAAACTTTTGGAAGTTCAAAATCGGGTCACTATATCAGTCCAATATATGGAGAAAAATGCAGAAATGTTTTCCTCAAAGAACATAATTTCTTTATGACTGAAGAAAGAAAGACATCAACATCTTGTGTGACAAGGGGGTGAGTACATTATATGTGAATCTTTGTTTTGGAAGTGGACTTCTCCTTTAATACAAAAAACCAAGTCATTTGAGTGATTTGGCCGTTTTTGTGCGCTTCCAGTGAGGACAATGCAAATGTTGTGGTTTTATTTTCCACCATCCAATCTTTCTCTCGTCACATACAATCTTGGTTGCAGATTGAGACTCGCCACAGTGCCGTTCGTGGGTTTTGTTGCAGATAGCATTGCAACTCATAGTTCAGTCTATCCTGCTCCACCTCGTTTTGTTTCGTTAATAAGACTAATGAGTGATTTCCCTCCACATGTGGTCTTTGGCTGAGTCTGTCCGTGGAAGTAATAATTCACTCTTTCCAATAGATGCATGAGGTTATTAGGGCTGCTTCTTCTCCCTGCGGGGTTTGATGAATTTTTAAGAGCCTGGTGCGTTTCTATGGCAGCACAGGAGCGAGTGATCTGACTGAAGCTGCCATCTGTGGAAACGACAGGACCGGGCTGTGCCGCAGATCCCAGATCAGTCTGTTTATGCAGCATTACAGTTAAGCTGCAGGTTCTTTCTAGAGAGGAACAATATCGCTGGTCTGTTTGAGCATAAGCAGACGCTGACCTACTACTGTCAGTGTGATGGGCTGCGTGATCATCGCCATGGCAACAGCATCTGGCTGATGCGCGTCGTCCAGCTGAGTTTCGGCAGTAGGCTGAACCTCCTGCGGGTGGCTGTAATATATGCAGCGCTCAGGCACGGTCTCCTGAAGCTCTTCAGATGAACAATTACTGCTCATCAGACACAGTGCGTCAAACGCTCTTTACAGAGCTGCCTGTCTCTTTCAAATATTTATGTATTTCTCTCCGAGCACGGATCAATACGGGTAACCGCAGGCTCTTAATGCACCGTGATATTGACTATGACTAACAGCTCTCCATTGTGCAGAGCAGAAGAAAATATCTTATTTTCAGCCATGTTTGTTTTGAAATGGCTTAGATTTATTTGTTTATTTTTTCCACTACAGTAACCATCATTAGGCGTACATTAAAAATATTTATTGTCTCATCTAAAAGAGTGTAAATATCTAGTTTCAATTAAAGGAGATTTTCCACTTCTCAAAATAATCATGATATTCCATCGTTTATATAACACTCCTCACAAAATTTGAGTGACTCATACAAAACGCTGAATTGGTCATATACAAGGCAGGAGGGAGGCTTTAGGACACTTAATAGGCCATTAAAAAAGCATATTAGGATCAGATTGCCTGAATTTAATATTTTATGGCTTGCAAATCCTCTGTAAAAAATATTGTAAGTGTTTTATGTGCATGACTGTTCAATAGTTTAGGGTTGGCAAGATTTTATATATATATATATATATATATATATATATATATATATATATATATATATATATATATATATATATATATATATATATTCTTTTTTTTTTTTTTTTTTTTTTTTTTGAAAAAAGTCTTTTCTGCTCATCAAGGCTGCATTTATTTGATTAGGAATACAATGAAAACAGTAAAATTGTGAAAAATTATTACAATTTTAAAATAACTGGTTTCTATGTGAATATATTTTAAAATGTAATTTATTTCTGTGATCAAAGTTGAATTTTAGCATCATCACTCCAGGCTTCAGTGTCACATGATTATTCAGAAATCATTCTAATATTCTAATTTGCTGCTCAAGAAACATTTCTGAATATTAACAATGTTGAAAACGGTTGTGCCTCTTCAGATTTTTGTTGAAACCTTGATGCATTTTATTTTTCAGGATTCTAAATAAGTAGAAAGTTCAAAAGATTTGATTTACCGTCACGTTTGATCAATTTAATGCATCCTTTCTGAATAGAAGTATTCATTCCTTTAAAAAAAAAAAAAACAAAAAAAAACATACTGACCCCAAACTTTTGAACAGCAGTGTATATTGTAAGTCTTAATCTGTTTTATTCTGTGGGAAAGTATGAAATGACTCTTGCATAAATAATGTTGTGTGTTTGTACACAGATATCATCCAGAAGTCTCAGGAAGGATACCAGGCCGCCTTTGACATCAGCAAAGACAACATGCAGCCCACTCATCCCATCCGCCTGGGCCTGGCTCTCAATTTCTCAGTCTTTTACTACGAGATCCTGAACTCTCCAGAGCAGGCCTGTGAACTGGCCAAGAAGGTTAGAATGGGTGCTTATGAGTCTCAAAGCTCATACACAGAATAAAGCTTGGTATTATTTATTTATCCATGTATTTGTTCTCATGTAGGCTTTTGATGATGCCATTGCTGAGCTGGACCAGTTAACCGAAGATTCGTATAAAGACAGCACACTCATCATGCAGCTACTTAGAGACAATCTGACAGTGAGTTCCTGTTTTCTGATATTAACCCAGTACTAACATGTGAACAGCTGAGAATTATACAAGTGACTGATTTTACTAGCACATTAACTCTTACCTAATTAAAAACCACTCATTAAAAGATTAAAATCATAATAGGAGTAGGTCAGAACCTAGTACAGATTGGACAGTCATTTGAAAGGTCTTTAGTGGAATACAGCAAGTATATTTGATTCACTTACAAACTGTAGGAGGTATTCAAATAATAAAATCCTTAAATGAACATGTTTGGATGCGTTTATACATGATCGCTTGTGATCCTTGATATTTTCAGATATAAGAGGTTATTCTATAATAAAAACACTTCAAGTTTCATGCGCTAAACATAACTCCCCAGTTTAAAATTAGTATTTTTGTTTTTCCGCCCTTCTGAAACATGTGAAATTGGTGCAATAAGGTTGACCAATTACAGCATTTTTGAAAAAGCTAACACATTTTGAATTGAAGTATTTTTGTTAATGAGGATGAATAATGTATAACATTTTACAAATATTAGAACTAACTGCAGATATAAAAAAAAAATAAAGATCTGAAAATGTATTTCATGACCCTTTTAACTACAAAAAAAGAGCTTGTAACGTAAGATAAACTACAGAAATGTGGCATAACGCGCACACACACACACACACATACACACACACACACACACACACACACACACACACACACATATATATATATATATATATATATATATATATATATATATATATATATATATATATATATATATATATATATATATATATATATTATTTTTTTTTTTTTTTTTTTTGGATGAATAATGAAAACGTTTTACAAATTGTAGAACTTACTGCCAGATACAATAAATTAAAGATCTGAAAATATATTTTGTGACTCCTTCAACTTCAAAATAAGAGCTCATAACGTAAGACGCTGAAAAACAACAGTAATGCAGCATAACACAGGCCTACATTGCATTCAGAATTTTTATTTTTTTTTGGTTAATGAGGATGAATAATGAAAAACATTTTACAAATATTAAAACTAACTGCCAGATAAAAAATAAAGATCTGAAAATATATTTCATGACCCCTTCAACTTCAAAATAAGAGCTCATAGCGCAAGATGCTGAAAAAAAAAAAAAAAAAAAAACTACAGAAATGTGGCATAACACAGGCCTTTATTGTGTGTCTGTGTGTGTGTGTATATATATATATATATATATATATATATATATATATATATATATATATATATATATATATATATATATATATATATACAGGGGTTGGACATTGAAACTGAAACACTCGCCAATATAGTATTGGAGGTTTCATGGCTATATTTGCGCTGTCTGGTGCCCAATCTTCACTTATTGTACATTACACCAGTTAGAGCAGAGTGTAAAGTTTCATTATGTGCACCCAGTGGTTCAAACATTGTACCTTGAAGGTAGTGCTCTGTATCAGGATAATAATGCACCAATACACACTGCAAGACTGGTGACAGACTGGTTTAATGAACATGAAAATTAAGTTGAACATCTCCCATGGCCTGCATAGTCACCAGATCTGAATATTATTGAGCCACTTTGGGGTGTTTTGGAGGAGCGAGTCAGGAAACGTTTTCCCACATCAGCATCACATAGTGACCTGGCCACTGTTCTGCAAGAGGAAAATGGCTCAAAATCCCTCTGGCTGCTTTGCAGGACTTGTATTTGTCACTCCCACGATGAAATGATGTTGTATTAGCTGCAAAAGGAGGCCCAATATCATACTAATTGTGATCTAAAACCAGGTGTTTCAGTTTCATTGTCCAACCCCTGTATATATATATATATCTAAATGAATAAATATTTTTTTTGTTAATGAGGATGAATGATAAAAAATGTTTTACAAATATTAGAACTAACCTCCAGATATAAAAGATAAATATCTAAAAATGCATTTCACGACCACTTTAGCTTCAAAATGGAGAGCTCATAATGTAAGATGCTGAAAAAACAACTGAAATGTGGCATAACACAGGCCTAAATAGCATTTAGATTTTTTTTTTGTTGTTGTTAATGAACATGAATAATGAAAAATGCTTTACAAATATTAGAACTAACTGCCAGATATAAAAAAATAAAGATCTAAAAATGTATTTTTTTGTACCCCTTTAACTTCAAAATAAGAGCTCATAATGCAAGATGCTGAAAAAAAAACAAAAGAAATGTGGCATAACACAGGCCTAAATTCCATTCAGATATTGCATGTTTGTTTTGCAACATTAAAGTAGATGATCCTGATTTATAAAGACCTCAAACAGTGAATAGATCTTGAAATAATCCTCAAGAAAGTTATTGATGTCACATTCCTTCTTACTGCTAAAAGACTTCAGTTTAAATGATCAGCTTATCAGTACTAAAAACAATTTCATTTTATCAGTTATTGTCTAATAAGATGTATAGCTCTCAATGCATCATGCTCCTTTATACATTTCCATATTTAAAGAAAATAGCCATTTGAATGGATGAATATGGATGTGCACATTTTAATAATTCCCCCGTTTGGCTGTTTTCAGCTGTGGACCTCTGACAATCAGGCCGACGGTGAGGACACAGAGGAGGGCCGGGAAAACTAAAGCCAACTCCACAAAGAAACCTTTTCAGTCAGCACGGCGAGAGACAACGCTGACGCTTTTACAGTTCCAGCTTCATACTCACCAGCCCGTCATTTATGTGTGTGTTTGGATTTGAGAGTGTGAAGGAAAGACTGTGTTTGTGTACGTGTGTTTGTTTGGGGGGGGGGCAAACAGCAGTCGTTTGTCTTTAAAATGTGTTAATTGTGGATTGGAGAACGCAGTGTAGTTTGTTGGCTTGATGTGTGCTCATGCATGTGCTCATGCATGTGCTCGTGGGTCACCATCAAGCCAACATCAACTTTGCTGTAGGTGCATATGTGAGAGCGAAAGAGAGTGTGAGAGAGAGAGAGAGAGAGAGAGAGAGTATGAACCCTTTTCTGAGTTTGCTAGGGGAGCATTTAGTGATGGGTTTCTTGTGGCTTAGACTGAATTCTTCATTTTCCTACAGAATCAACGGGAAATAAACCAAAAGTCAGTATGAACGAATACTTGTGACCGATTGGGCTCGTGCAAGACATTCTACTTCAATTGTCAAGTGTTTGGTTTCTCATTGGTGAATAACGTGTACAATCTCTCTTTGTCAACCACAGACCTAAGATCAAAAAAAAAAAAAAAAGACTTGACACACATGGCTTATACTGTAACTTTGATATAAAAGTCTTGTTACCGGAGCAGTAAGTAACGCTTTTCATGTGCTTCTCTGATTAAAACGGTTTTCTATTAGGAGTTTTGGTTTCGTTTTATTTGTACTACTACTTACTAAATCTGTTTTTAGTTCGTTTTGTTTACTCCTTTTGATACTCGCCTAAAATGCATGTGGCTTTAGTTAATCAGGGTGACTGGAGTTGGCTGATTGGGCTGCCTACTGTCTTTGAATTTTCATACAGAAACACTCAGCATTATTGTTATTTGTTATGGAGGGTGGGCGGAGGGATCTGGATTTCATGTTAGTGGAATTAAAACAGATAAAACACAAACCCCATGATCTCTTGTTCTTTTTGTGTTGCATTCGTCTGGTGTTTTTCAAATCTGGCCTTCGAGAAAGATCAAGAACTCCTGCACTATGACGCAAATTAGGATCAAAAAGGATTTTTAAATAAATAGTTACCAAAAAAATCACTCTAAATACTCAAACAAAACTAAAGGAAGCATCTGAGGCATCCAAACACATCTGATTTCAAACACAAGTGGCTCTGTGGCCACAACTGGTGAAACTGACTTTTGACGTGCCGTTTTTAATTTACGTTCACTTCGAGAACAAAAATGTCATGTTTTTCTTTCTTCAGTCATAAAGAAATTGTTTTTTGAGGGAAACATTTAAGGATTTCTCTCCATGTAATAGACTTCTATGGTACCCATGAGTTTGAACTTCTAAAATGCAGATTAAATGCAGCTTCAAAGGGCTCTAAATGATCCCAGCCGAGGAATAAGGGTCTTATCTAAAAAAGAAAAAAAAAAAATACAATTTATATCCTTTTTAACTTCAAACGCTCATCTTGTTTAGCTCAGTGTGAACATTCTCCCCCCCCCCCCCCCCCCCCCCCGGGGTCATGGCAGTTAGGGTACGTCTAAAAACTCCCGTCTCATTTTCTCCCCCAACTTCAAAATCATCCTACATCGCTATTTTTACCTTCTTTTTTTTTTTTTTTTTTTTTTTGTAAAGGGTGTTTGATATTTGCATGTTCACTTTGTAAACTCTGGGTTGGTACTTCTGCAGCGATGTACGACAATTTTTAGGTTGGAGGAGAAAATGAGATGGGAGTTTTTAGACTAACCCTAACTGTCATTACCGGAAAAAAAGCAGAATTTACGCAAAGTTAGACGAGACAAGCGTTTAAGGTTAAAGTATATAAATTTCAATAATAATAATAAAAAAATAACCGATCGTTTTGCTAGGTAAGACCCTTTTTTCTTCATCTGGGATCGTTTAGAGCCCTTTGAAGCTGCATTTAAACTCGCTGGCACCATAGAAGTCCATTATATGAGGAGAAATCCTGAAATGTTTTCCTCAAAAAAAAAAAAAAAAAATTTCCTTACGACTGAAGAAAGACATGAACATCTTGGATGACAAGGGGGTGAGTACATTATCTGTAAAGTTTTGTGCTGGACGTGAGCTTATCTTTTAATACAAACAGGAATGGAGAGCTACAGCAGAGGACGTGACTGTTGAATAAAGTGCACAAGTTGGACTTTTTCCTCTCCCTATTAATTTTTTGTCGTATTGAAACAAGCTACCTGTACTTTGTGCCGATTAGCTCGACGGAAAAAATAAAGTTTGGAACGACATTTTGACTTTTCGATCTGGGACAGTGCTTTAACGTCGTTTCGGCTTTGAGCGGTGTTGGTGGTCAAGCGGTTGTCTTCTAAGAGCTGTTTTACATGCGGAGCAGGAACTGGGTCATATCATCTCAGTGGGACTGCAGTCATCTGAGTCCTGCACCAGATTCACTGGACCGAGGAGAGAAGGAGAGAGGTGACTTTCAGGACAGGTGACTGAGGCTAAATGCTGACTAACTCAGATGACCTGATATCAACGGTGTAATCATGAACAAGCAATGTGATTTGTCCTTCATGTCATGATGTCTCTGCAGTATTGAGCACACAGTGATTAAGCATAAATACTGTCCTGTTTATGAAAAAATTAGACCAGGATTATTATTAAGTAAAACTACTTTAACAACAAAATAATCATTTTAACGTTAACTCAACATTAGCATCAACAACTGAAATTGCCAGCATTTCTCATTTTCATTTAGTTTAAGTTAAAGTACAGAAAACAAAATTTAAAAATAAAAAAGATACAAAAATAAAACAATTACATGTATAAAAGTATTCAAGTATAAGTATTCAATAATATTAAAATAACACTGACCTGGACAGGGAATTTTAAAATTGTGAATTGTGCTTGTGAGTATTTGAAAACATATGTAAACATATGTAAATTAATAAAATCTTTTAAAAGTCATGAGAATTACTAGTAAATTAAAACTGGAATAACCAGTTCCAGTAGCTGTATAGTAATTCAGTGGTCAAAATGTGTGGGAACCCTGTTTTTGACAGTTTATATTATATTATATTAAAATAGTAAAAATTAATAAATAAATAAAAAAATTATAATAACGACAATTATTAGTAAATTTACATTTCAGTGGCTACAAATTGCTCTTTAAAAATTAATAATTAAAAAAAATTACAAAATTAAAAAAAAAAAACTGATTCAGTTGCTTTATCTATATATGGGGGGACCAATATAATACAATACAGTATAATATAATATAATAATTTAAAATGATTTTATTCCAGTCCTTAAAAACTTATAGGGATTAACATTAATGCACATTTTACTGGCTAGAAATTGCGCTTTAAAATTGAATAATTTATTAAAAAAAATAAAAAATAAAAACTGATCCAGTTATATCCAATATAATATAATATAATTATTATATATATATACAATTTCAAATTGTACTTTCCAGTCCTTGAAAACTTATAAGGGTTAAGAAAATCTTTAAAAAAAAAAGAAAGAAAGAAAAAAAAAAACATGAAAATTATTAGTAAATGCACATTTCAGTGGCTAGAAATTGCTCTTTAAAACAGAATAATTTATAAAATTGTGCTTTCTAGTCTTTCAGTACTTAGAAAGAATAAGAAAATCTTAAAAGAAAAAAAGTAAAAGAAAAAAAAAAATATATATATATATATATATATATATTTTTTTTTTTTTATTGTTTCCAGTCCTTGAAAACTTGTGGGGCTTAAAAAATCTTTAGATATATATATATATATATATATATATATATATATATATGTATTAGTAATTTTTCAAAAATTAGTAAATGCTCATTTCAGTGGCTAGAAACTGCTCTTTAACACAGATTAAAAAAAAAAAAAAAAAAACCTGATCCAGTGGTTTTATCTAAATGTATGGGGACTCTTTAATATAATATAATATAATATAAAATAATATATAATATGATATAAAAAAAACTGGAAATGCATTAATATTGTGATTTCCAGGCCTACTTAAAGGAATCCCTGTTTTGCTATCGAGTGAACTCATGCACCTCTGGAAAGCTTGTCGGAAAGGTCCCATTCCTCTCGGTTGGGGTGTGTCAGTGAAAAGCCTCGGGCTACGGCTGTGGGATGGGCCTTGTCACCATGGAGACGTGCAGACGGCGCTGAACAACAGTACTTATGTGCAGAGAGGATGAGTAATCCGCAGGAAGGGACGGGAGACAGAAACTTCTCTGAGTAATGACAAAAAAAGCACACGCTCATGCCAGCAGACAATACATGAGCGTGATTACACACTTCAGCACTTCACAAGACAACTTTGATCTGAGCAGCATCAGTGAAAGCAGCAGCAGTGACACAAGAAGCTCACCATATAAGAACAAAGAACACAGTTCACTTTTTAGATAGATGACTACAACTCCTCCTTACCACATAATGTGCGGGACAGACTACTTTTACCAAACGTAGTCCGTTGCTGATTACATTACACATTTTAGATAATATAATCAGACTACTTTTGGATTACTTTTAGATTACTTTTCACCTCATTTATCACATTGCTTTAAATAGGACACTGATATAAAAACACCTAATTTGGTTGCTTAAGTTGCCACTGACATCTTTGTCTTGCTTAGTTGGGATCTGAGAGACACTTAATATTCAGCAATATCATTGATTTGACTGTACTGACACTGTCAAAACAGATGAGAACAAAACCTGAACTGAATTTTGACGCTAACAATGTTATTGAACTGAATTTATTCATTAGTGAACTGACTCTAGCTGAATAATGATTGTCTGCAGTAGAGCTGTTTATCGCTGAATTGAACTCGTTTCATAATGAATGAATTTCTCAGAGTTCTTGAGCCGAACTGAATCAACACTGAACTGGCTGGAGCTGAATAATGCCACTATTGTCTTACCACAGCTGCTTTATAGCAGAATTTAGATTTGAAATTCACATCATTCTGTTACTTTCCTGAGAAGCTGCTTTACAATAGTATTGTATAAAGCACTATAGAAATAAAGGTGACTTGACTTAGCTAGGTTAATATGGACGCACAGTTGAGGTCAAAAGTTTACATAGACCTTGCAGTATCTGCAAAATGTTAATTATTTTACCAAAATAAGAGGGATCATACAAAATGCATGTTATAGTTTATTTAGTACTGAAATGTGTACATTTTTCTTATTTTGCCTAAATATCAGTTGTTGTTTTTTTTTTTCATCTAGTACTACCCTTCAGAGGCTACAGAAGATACTTACATGTTTCCCAGAAGACAAAGTAAGTTAAATTTACCCTGATATTCAAATTCTAAAAGTTTTCACCCCCCAGCTCTTAATGTATTGTTTTTCCTTCTGGAGCATCAGTGAGTATTTGAACCTACAATAGTAGGTTAAAAGGTTAAAAGATGGATCTCAAAATCATACAGTCATTGTTGGAAAGGGTTCAAATACACAAAAATGCTGAAAAAACAAAACAATTGTGGGACCTCAAGGATTTTTCTGAAGAACAGCGGACAGTTTAACTGTTCAGGACAAACAAGGGACTCATGAACAACTATCACTAAACAAAAAAACACAGCTGTGGATCATTCAGGTAACAACACAGTGTTAAGAATCAAGTGTATGTAAACTTTTGAACAGGGTCATTTTTATAAATTCAACTTATTTTCTCTTGTGGACTATGCAAATGTCTTTTATGCAAAATATCTTATTCAGGTCAGTACTAAATAAAAAATAACATGCATTTTGTATGATCCCTCTTATTTTGGTAAAATAATTAACATTTAGCACATTCTGTAAGGTGTATGTAAACTTTTGACCTCCACTGTATAATAGACGAAATTAAATAAATCTTTCATTAAATAATTAAATGTGTCATGAAAATGTACACTCAGTCTGTAAACATACCATGAAATGTGTGGAATCTAGTTCTATTTATTTATTTTTTGTTTTCATTTGGATTTTAGTTTAGGTTTTTATTTAGTTTTAAGGGTCTTTATATATCTATATATATATTTATTTAGTTTATTTTTATTTCAGTTTATTTAATATTTTAATCTAATATTTATATTCTATTTTATTATATATTTATTTAAATTAACAAAAATAAAAATATTTTAAATAGTTTTAGTTGACAATAACAGCACTGCAATAAAAAGCAGACTCCACATGTCGTGTGACCACATGCCCACAGCAATTGTTTTTAAGAAATAATTCGATTTAGCTTTATTTTCATCTAATATTTGTTTTATTTCAGTTAATTTTATTGAATTATTATAATCATTTTTGTTAGCAATACTCCAAAAAAAAAAAAAAAAAAAAAAAAAACAGCAGAATCCAGATATTTTGTGAAAACATGCCCAACTGTAAGATCAGTGTGATCACTTTACAAAGTAGTAGTAATGCACTGTGAATTAACATAAACTAACAATCCACAACTGTATTTTAATTAACTAACATTAACAAATATTATTAAATACTGTAATAAATGTATTGTCCATTGTTTGTCCAAAGTGTTTTGTGGAAAATAATTAAAAAGTTAAACTGCTTTCTAATAGCCAAGACTTCAACAGCTTCTACTCTTTTCCCCTAATTGTGAAAATGTTTATTTGCTAGTGTTGCGGGAAAAATATTACCAATAATTGGTTTTGTGGTCATAAATGAATAAATAATTAGAATGTAATAAAATTATACCATATACATGCAGCAGGGACATTAGTTTATGTGATGTTATATTTAAAAGCACAGAATATCAGTGTAGTAAATACAGATCTGCAGCAGTCAGTAGTTCTTCCAAGTCTGTGACTCCCCCTGTTGGTGATCTTCAGTACAGTCATCTACTGTTAAATCTAATTATATAAACTATGACTTTAAATCATGTGTTGTAAAACTAAAAACAAAACAAGTGAACAATCAGGATTGTGAAAGTGAATAAAAGACATCACTGATCAAAGACTATATCGACCCCCTTCATCATCATGGCCTATTTGATCAAAGTAGTTAGTTTATCACTCATATATACAAAGACCCACTGTTACACACTGCAGTTAGCTACTGATGAATTACTTTTGGAAATTGAGTATTCATTTATTTTATTTTATTTTTTATTTTATTTAATTTAATTTTAATTTAATTTTATTTTACGTTACTTTATTTTATTTTACGTTACTTTATTTTATTTTATTTTATTTTATTTTATTTTATTTTATTTTATTTTATTTTAACTAACAGACTAAAGTAACTGTGATATTTTTTGGTTATGTGAAGGTCCCGTCAAAACTGTGCTGGAAGAATGTCAACTTTTTAGATACCTGTTATAGATTTTATTTTTGTTTGTTGTACCCTTGTGCCAGACCCAAGGGAAATCCATAACATTTTTTTTTTTATGAATTTTTCTTGGGTCTGGCACATAGGTAATTATTAATTAGTTAATTCATTATTCACGAGTGAACTAAACATAAACATTTTTGTTGTGTTTTTATAGTGTGAATTTTTTTTTTTTTCCAAAAAATCAAAACCATGACAAACAAATTTGCCTCCAACAAATTAGCAAATTCTGTTAGTAAAGAACATGATTGATATGACATTGACTGACAAAGGAAAATAATATAACTTGTGATCAGACTATTGTAATTGTGTAATTTCCAAAAGATAGCTATAGTCTCAGCAAGTCAAAAGAGTTAGTCAATGGCATTGAAATTTTAAAGGCTTATTTTGAGTCAGGCGGGCACACAGGGAAATGTCCTTTAATTTGCCATTTTTAAAATTACATAATGCTTCCTTTGATCGTTGACTTATAATTATTTATACAAAACAAAAACTTCAATAACTATTTTAACTTTCATGCATTCGTTACAAAAATCAACTATTCATCGTTCTAAAAGCTGATTGGGCGTATTTGCCGGCTCTGACATTTTCCATATAATCAGCATCAAAAGCGCTGAGCTACCGTTGCGTCAAACTGCGTTTCTGTACATGCGCGTGCACTGCGGATGACGTCGCTGCGGGTATATATGTGACGGCTCATCCCGCCCCTTCCCTCCCGAACCCCCGGCTGTTAGTGCTGTGTGAGTGCGTGTGTGCTCCGGAGCTTGCCTCGGCACACATTATATAAAAAATAAAAAAATACAAAAAAAAATTTAAAAACTTTTAAAAATTCCAAAAAATCTTTTTTTTTCTTTTAAAAATAAAAATCGGTGAAGTGGGAGCAGGAGGCCTTGAAAACATCGCAACAACCCCGAAAAAATAACGATAGTCTGTGAGCTCGTGAAGGCCTAGCGGTTTGCTTGATTCATTGGTTTGGATTTTCGTGTTTTAAAAATTTCAGTTGCTCTAAATATTCGTTATTTTAAACCAAGCGCTTTAATATTTTAGTCAACGGTCTTCAATTTTAAAAATTGGCGTGTTTAGATTAGCCTGACAGCTAACTATATTCTGACGTAGTTGAGCTCAAACGCTAGCGCCGAGAAACAAGTTCATTTCTGCGAGTTCACAGTTGCGACCGAAGAGAAAATGAACCCCAGCGCTCCTAGTTACCCCATGGCCTCGCTGTATGTCGGGGACCTGCACCAGGACGTGACTGAAGCCATGCTGTACGAGAAGTTCAGCCCGGCCGGTGCCATCCTCTCCATCCGCGTGTGTAGAGACATGATCACACGCCGGTCGCTCGGCTATGCCTATGTCAACTTCCAGCAGCCTGCAGACGGTGAGTGTGGGCTAAATGATGGCTAATGATACGTTGAAAATTAAATGTAGAGTGTCAGTTGTGTGCTTATGCATTTCATCCATTGTTATGAATTATAAAGCGTTTGAGATAAGGGCTGCAGGCATACCGCATGGTGTTACATGACAGCAGTGACTTGCATGCCTGTCATATTTAGGGCGTGGGTGGGCGGAGAGTGTGCAGCACAGATAAATCCCCTGTCAAGCTGTCAAGTTTGACAGGAAAGTGCATTGATCGTATTGATTAGGGCTGTTTGTTCTCTCTGCATCACTGTTTAGCTACATCATGCTGTTTTCAAGAGGTTTAAACATGATCTTGGAGGTGTGACGTGTAGCCTTTCAAATTTAGGTCAGATTTGTTCAATGTGCAATCCCAGATTTCTTTTATCTTTCTTTTTGCATATTATATCATCTAGTTTTTACTGGTTGCACAGCACAGGTTCAGAAATTAAAGGGATAGTTCATCCAGAAATGACAATTCTGTCATTAATTACTCACCCTCATGTTGTTCCAAACCTTCGTTCATCTTCTGGACACAAATTAAGGTGTTTTTGATGAAATCCGAGAGCTTTCTGACCCTGCGTAGACAGCACCACTGATGTCACGTGGGCAATTTTAATGACGTCCTTACGTTTCGTTGCCTTGACCATTGTATGGCCCTTTCTGTCTATGGAGGGTTGGAAAGCTCACGGATTTCATCAAAAAAATCTTAATTTGCGTTCTGAAGATGAACGAATGAACTAATGTGGTATTGGGTGAAAAAATGTAATCAAAATTCAAATTGTAGGGACTAAGCAGTGCCTATGTAATGAATGCATCACTTTTATCCTTGGACTAGTTAATCTAGTTATTCAGATGGACATTTTTATGATTTACACAAGACAAAAGTATGCATTTAATTTTCGGTCAAATTTCAGGATAATCTGTTGTAAATTTAAGGCAAAACCCCACAGATGAGAAATACAAATTTATAGATTTGACTAGGGGAAAGCGGGGACAGTTGCAGTGAAGGGGCAGTTGCAACATGGCTTATTTCTTTAAACCGGAATAAGCTACAGTGATTATATTCATACTGCACACGCCTTATTGGCCCCTCATCCTTCCTGGAAGAAATCAGCCACATGTGATTATTCCTTCTACC
>CM070025.1:5001132-5248632 GCA_036247105.1 Cirrhinus mrigala | reverse complement strand
TTTCTGTCGTTTATACACTTGTGTAACGATCGCATGCAAGTATTATTGCATTATGACAGTCATTTAGAATCTACAATCCTAGATATGAAATTGTGCTTTAGGAGGGGTCGCCACCAGTAATTCAATAATTCGACCTCTGCAGCCTTGTCAAATTCAGTGTTTCCTCCTCAGTGGAACGCACTGGCCAAAATGGCTGCAACAGTGAATTTGTAGTCCATGGTCTCCACGTTCCTGTATAGTGGATACTGGGGACAGAAGGACTATGTACAAATGTTTCTGATTTATGGACCCGAGTCTGGCTGTGAAACTGCATTTGGGTCTTAATTTTATTTATTAAATCTAGGCAAAATGTGTTGTAAGTGCCCTCACAGATGCAGAAATTGTGCTCTAAGAGGGTCACTGCCAATAATTCAAAAATTTGTCATCAATGAAATGTGCATTTTGAAAGTTTGAGATTAAGATATTTAGATGTCTAGTACTAAATATCTGCATACATTTGTTAACAAATGCACTAAAAACAGTAATACTGTGAAATTTTATTACAATTTGAAAGAGCGGTTTTCTATGCGAATATATTTTAAAGGGGTCCTATTATGCTCTTTTACAAAGTCTTGATTTTGTTTTGGGGGTGTACTAGAACATACTTTCATGCTTGGTGGGTCAAAAATTTTTCACATAATTTACATTATTACAATACCTTTCTCCCCAGCCTGGCACAAATTGCTAGATTAGTTCCGGGTTTGATGAAGGCCCGCCTTTCAAAAAACGAAATGTTGTGATTGGTTGGCTGTCACACTGCGTTGCGATTGGCGAACAGCTTAGACGGTGTTTCTGTCCTGCTCTGCCCCTTTGCCAAAGTGGTTAGCGCAAGCAAGATTAAAGTAATTCTTACGTTTTAAATATGGATATTTTTCTTACATAAACTCATCGATTTGCTACAGGAGGCCTTTATTAACCCCCCGGATCCATATGAGGCACTTTTTATTATGGATGGATGCATATTATTGGACTTGTTTTGGACTGATGAGGAGAAACGCGTCTATGCTGTTCTAAAGCTTGGGAGTGCCAGGATAATTTTGTAATATAACTCCGATTGCATTCGTCTGAAAGAAGGAAGTCATATACACCTAGGATGCATAGAGGGTGAGTAAATAAGCTACAGTAGTGTTGGGTCCTATCATCAGCCTGCAAGATCACCGATACATGATGTTATCGTGCTAATGTATTTAATTATTTTACATACTTAGCTTCATTGCCCCAAACCAGCTCCAGCTAAGGCTAAAAGCAGCCTAACATTATCAAAAAACATCATTGCTGATTAGTAGGGATGTGACGAGATCAGATGTGTCTCATGAGATCTTGTGACCATATCCTCACAAATTATTTTGCAGGGTTTACATTAAAGCTGCACCATTAATCCTTAAAATATTGAGATCTCGATTCAAACACTCATGCGATCTTAAGAGCAACACAAACAGTCTTTTTAACCACATTATAATCATCACTTCTGTGTTACAGACATTTAAATAATGGAAGTACTGGGATAAAAGTTTGTAGTTTGGGTATAAACACATTGTCTACAGTAGCGATCAAAACGAAAGTATCTTAACACTTGTATGTATTGTATTGTATTGACAACTGCTCGTTTAAAAAAAGTATGTCATTGAATTATTCATTCGGGAGAATCCAAGAGTCAAACAAATCTTAAAGTGAGACACTAACTCCTTCATTTAATGTTCTTGTTTTTATTATTATTATTATTATTATTATTATTATTATTATTATTATTATGATTTTATTTTTTATTTTTGTAAATGAATGTTTTTAAAAGACTTAAGCAATGAACAGTTTGTCAGAACCACTAGTAAATTACATTATTTTTAGTTTTCTAATTTTTTTTTTTTTTTTTCCTCCAGAATCGTGAGAGAATCATTTATTAAAAATTCTCAATTTATCCAGAATCATGAAGCTCTTGCTTAAATGTTGTTTATTACTGCATATAGTTAATTAAAATGGAAGTTTAATTTCATAAAGTTCAAAATTCACCTTCATTTTTTGCATTTTGTCTTTTTAGTTGAATAAAAGACTATTTTCCCTATATATTTCATCATCGAGGATTTCTTCAGAAAAGTTAAAAAATTTGTCTCGTGTTGTTCCCGTAAACCCAGTCTTATGTCTCGTCTCGTGGGATAAGTGTCTCGTCACACCCCTACTGATTAGCCTAGTCTAGTGCAAGTTTATGCATTTTAAAAAACACTCGTGTTATAAGTGAAGCTATCTACACTGTAAGATTAATAAATCTCTTACCACGCACTGCACATGTTTACGGCTCCGATGTGGCGACCGGAGTAGATTGCGGCCTCAGCATGTGTTTCGACCCCCTGTACTGCACATGTCTGCGGCGCGTTACTGCTCTAAAGCGGGTAATGCTAGTCAATGCTTGTTTATATCCACTGCGCTGCGGCTCGTTGAAGCGGCTTTCTGTGCTGCATCGCTAAAGTTAGGCTAATCCCCCACCTCGTCCCTACCCACCCCCCAACAATTTGAATTTCCGTATTCGGGATTTATTTTAATGATATTCTAATGGATGCATTGTGACATCATTGCATGCAGAAAACAAACGGTAGTCCAAAGGAGCCGTTCGTTCTTGAAGTTCTTGAAAAGGGATTTTTAAAAAAATGAAATATCTGCCTTTGGACTTTAAGATGTGTAAATATTTTTTATGCCCAAAGATACACACCACACACTGACTAAAATTCAAAAAGTGAAAAAGCATAATATGACCCCTTTAATATGATAGCATAATATGACCCATCCGTGCTGAATGTATTTAAAAAAAAAAAAAAAAAAAAGTAGTAGTGAATATAGTAGATAAAATTTCGTAGTAAATTGTTACACATTCTTTACATTTACTTTACATTCACTTTCCTTGTTTACTTCTATTAAAGAATTTTGTTTTGGTTTGGCTTGGGTTGTATTAATGACTAATTACATTATTTATTATAAGATTTATGGTATGTTGAATGATCAAGGGCTGCCCTCGACTAAAGATTTTTCTGGTCGACAAGTAGTCGTTTATTTTACGCATTAGTCGACTATTAGTTGCTTGTTTATTAATAAACCATATAAATCTTAATAATGAGCCTTTAATTGCCTACATAGTCTAATAAGCACTCAAGCACGCAGATACAGAATAATAATTAAGAATGTGTCTTGGAAAAACAGCAAGGAGACCTCATTAACGTTTTAATTTTTGATAAACTAGCACTTTTTGTTTTTCTTAAGAGATGAAGTCACTAACTGTATGCACGTTTCATATGGATTACATAATCTGAGAATGTTCGTTTCTATTTGAATTGGTTCATTTAAAAATAGACATTTCACTCTCTATAGATATATTTTTCATGTCTGTAAGGCAAGTATACAGAGTTTCGAAGTTTCGCGTTTTAAGTTTACTGAGGCCTAGATGGCAGAAAACGCATTCTGTTTGCTTTATTTTACAAAAGCACAAAATGTCGTTGTTATTCTGAGTGCACACAAATAAACGTAGAGTCTATACAGATTGAAAGATGTATTACTCTTATCTGTATGACCAAAAATGACAAAGTATTTTAAGAGCAAGTGAGCGTGCCGGTACCTCCATCTGTCATGCGGTAAGCACGCTACTATTTAGCTTTCACGCTCCGCACACACTTTAATAGCGCACATTTTTCTAGGTTAACGTTAGATTGAGCTACCATGTAAAGTTGCTACTACCTACATGTTTCAGATGAATAGCCATATTTGAGGACGATGAATAAGCGAGCGTTTGGATGTCCTGCACGATGTACTGTATTATCACATAGACCAGCCGTTAATGATATGTCCGTCATGGACTGGGTGACTTTGCCACTTCCTGTGGATTATTACTTATTTATTTATTTTTTTGCCAACTAATAAAATTTTGGTCGACCAAGCCTCTTCTCAACGGTTAGTTGGCTGTTCGGGGGCAGCCCTAGTAAGATCCAAATGTCTTGATAAAATGTAAGCTACATCACCCAGCCTCTTGAAAAACTATTTTGAGATCCAATGGATCCTCCTATTAAACGCTCCTCATTTCTATCAGGTTTGTAGGGCGTTTCAAATCTCGCAAGGAGAGGGAGGCTGAGCTCGGCGCAAGAGCCAAAGAATTTACCAATGTGTACATCAAAAATTTTGGAGAAGATATGGATGATGACAAACTCAAGGACATCTTCAGCAAATATGGTAAGTTCTTTCTAGTGCTGCAATTTATGCATTGTTTTCTATTGACTTACACATTTCAAAAATGTTTTCCTCATGTTTTAAGGTAATGCCATGAGCATCCGTGTCATGACTGATGAAAACGGAAAGTCCAGAGGCTTTGGATTTGTGAGTTTTGAGAGGCATGAAGATGCACAACGGGTCAGTTGAAATTAATGTAGTCAAACTAACATAACTGACTTACTGAGGTGGACGTACAATACATTGATTCTGCTCTCTTCTTACAGGCTGTGGATGAGATGAATGGTAAAGAACTGAACGGGAAGCTTATCTATGTGGGTCGCGCTCAGAAAAAAGTGGAGCGGCAAACTGAGCTCAAGCGCAAATTTGAGCAGATGAAGCAGGACCGCATGACTCGCTACCAGGTCAGTAGGGGTGAACTCTGACCTCTGCAGCCTTGTCAAATTCAGTGTTTCCTCCTCAGTGGACCACACTGGCCAAAAGGGCTGCAACAGTGAATTTGTAGTCCATATGCCCTAGATTCCTGTACAGTGGATGCTGGGGACTATGGGCTATGTACAAATGTTTCTTACTTATGGTCATGAGTTAGGCTGTGCAACTGCATTTGGGTCTTAATTTTATTTATTAAATCTAGGGGAAATGTGTTGTAAGTGTCTTCACAGATACAGTTCTTCACAGCCGTTTGCTGTCTTTACAGGGTGTTAATCTCTATGTGAAGAACTTGGATGATGGGATTGATGATGAGCGTCTTCGTAAAGAGTTCTCTCCCTTCGGTACAATCACCAGTGCCAAGGTACTGGTGAATTTATTTATATACATTCTAGATATTTTCAGTATGATCTTGATGAACACAGTGATGGTGGTCTTAAAGGATTAGTTCACCTCCAGAATAAAAGTTTCCTGATAATATACTTACCTCAGTGTCATCCAGGACATTCATGTGTGTATTTAGTCGCAAAGAAATTACGTTTTTTTGAGGAAAACATTCCAGGATTTTTCTCCGTATAGTAGACTTCAATGGGAGTCAGCAGGTTGAAGGTCCAAATTGCAGTTTCAGTTCAGCTTCAAAGGGCTCTAAATGATCCCAGCCAAGGAGTAAGGGTCGTATCTAGCAAAACCATCAGTCATTTTCTTAAAGCAATAAAAATGTATATGCTTTTTACCCACAAATGCTCGTTTTGCACTAGCTTGACTTCACTCATTACATAAAGGTCATGTGTGATGTAGGTGAAAGTATCGACCCAGTGTTTACAAAGCGAACGTGCAAAGAAAGTTAAATCAACAAATGAGATGGAGTTTTTTGCCCTACCCTACCTTTTTGAACTGAACCTGAGATGAATGGCCATAGTGTGGCCATTGAACCTTTTTGAAGAACACAGATAAAGAACTAACCGCGTGTGAAAATGTGATTATGTAATGTGTGAAGAAGCGCATTGGAGAGCTAGTGCAATTTTTGTTTCGATTTTTTTATTTATTTATTTATTTTTATTTATTTTTTTTTTTAAATGTTCACTAGATAAGACCCTTCTTCCTTAGCTGGGATCATATAGAGCCCTTTAAAGCAGCAATGAAACTGCAGTTTGGACCTTTAACCCACTAGTCCCAATTGAAATCCATTGTATGAAGAAACATCCTGAAATATTTTCCTCGAACAGGGCTCTATGCTTACTTTTCTTTTTAAAAAATTTAGGAGCACAGTCAAACGATTCAGGAGCACCTTCTGATCGATAATCAAAAATTCTGATAAAAAATTTGCCCTCCCATTACGTGGTGATTATTTGAATTCTTAAAGTAATTTACAGGGGCTTTTTATTTTATTTTATTTTTTTTATTATTTTTTTACCTTTATAATGGCATTTTTCTAATTTTATTAAAAGTATGTTATCTTTTAGGTCACATTCTAAAAAATTATATTTATAAACTATAAAAAAACTTTAATTAAAACAGTAGAATAAGAACAAGGAGAATAAGAATAAGTTACCAATCATATGAAATAAGTATTGACAAAATTAATTTGTATTACAGAGGTGGCAGGGAGAAAAAAAAAAAAATGGCTTGTAAACTAAAACTGCCAGTAAGTCAGTTGATTTTTATTACTGAATCATTCATTCAATTGATTCATTTGAATGGCTGATTCATTCAGGAATGAAGCAAGTGACTTGCTGCGTCCTAATGTGCCTACTTGTACTACGCCTTTCAAGTATGAAAGTATGTACTCTTTTGGTGAAGAAAAAGTACACACTTTTGAGTGTGTAGTACAAGAGTAGGCAAGCTTTGGGACATACTATCACGTCACACAACTGTGTCTTTACCCTGTCGCAGTAAACTGGCCTGTCAATCATTTTGTCACTGTTAACATCCTCCACATTTAATTTAATTTAACTTCCTACCGTATCGGAAAGAAAAGTAGCATCACGTTGATCTGCCAGTCGCAGGTCTTTCATGCCGAAAACTCTGCTCATATTTTCGGCATAATGATGCATTTAAAAGTTAACGACCAAACGGATGTTTATAAAAGTTCACTTTGCTGTTGCAGGTGAAATATAACATTTAACATGAAATAACATGAACATATTTCACAGATAACATGAAATATTTTTTTTACCAGGTTAAATGTTGATTATTGGTAACTCAACCCTCTTTTTCTAAACATTTCTACCTAACTGATGATCGTCCACATCCGTCATGTTTGTAGTTTTTTTTTTTTTTTTTTTTAATGTGTTTATTCAGCATACTATGCTTTGGGACACACTTATTGTAATCTCACATACTATTTAGGATGGATAGTATGAACATTGGGAAGGAGGGACTGTCTTTATAAATGGGTAATCATGAATCACTGACTCACTAGATTAATTTAAAAACGCATGTTCGTTCATAAACAAAACACCGCTGTGTATGATTTTAGAGATGCTCAGCTTTGACTGTTTGAAATATACCATTTTGACTGTTTGAAATATACTTATTTTTTAAACAAGTTTCTTCTGCTCACCATCCCTGCATTTATTTGATCCAAAGTACAACAAAAACAGTAAAATTTTGAAATATTTTTACAATTTAAAACAACTCTTTTCTATTGTAATACATTTTAAAATGTAATTTTATTCCTGTGATTTCAAAGCTGAATATTCAGCGTCATTACTCATCACACGATCCTTCAGAAATCATTTTGCTCAAAAAACATTTATTATTATAATAATAACAATAATAATAATAATGTTTCAACAACAATAATGATAATAATAATAATGATAAATGTTTTTTGAGCAGCAAATCAGAATATTAGAATGATTTCTGAAGGATCATGTGACACTGAAGACTGGAGTAATGATGCTGAAAGTTCAGCTTTGAAATCACAGGAATAAATTTTGAAATGTATTCAAATAGAAAAGTTATTTTCAATAGTAAAAATATTTCTGCTATTGCTCTGCTATTTTCGATTAAATAGAGCAAACTCAGGCAATAGTGTTATAGTCAGACAATGTAAGTCATTTAATATTAACTTGTTTATTGAACTGTTGTATTAAATCAGTGTCTCATTTGCATACTTAGTTTAAAAAAAAAAAAAAGATTAAACGTCCCCACTCTCCTTAGTTCATCACGATCTCACAAAGTTCCATTATAATTAACGACGCTCTCTATACTGCACAAACTCTTATTTACACCCTGTCTACACTGTTATAACGAGAGGATTTGTGCGTTTGCAGAACTCTGCACTGAACAAAACTTTTATTCTGGAAGTGAACTTCTTTTAAAATCCGTTTGATTTAAAATTAAAATCATATTGTCTGTTTTACTTGCTCATTTACTTATACTTTACTATATGTTTCACTACAGTTTATCAATGCATGTTACTGCAATGCACAAATTTTTATTTCTTAAATATTTAACTGCCTTCACCTCTGAAACTATATTACCACCTATAAATGCTGTTTCATGTTGATTTTGATGCATGTTGCTTTTTGGTCAAAATTGAAGTCTTCCCTCTCTTCTGTCACAGGTCATGATGGACGGTGGTCGCAGTAAAGGCTTCGGGTTTGTCTGTTTCTCTTCCCCTGAGGAAGCCACTAAAGCCGTGACTGAGATGAATGGCCGTATTGTGGCCACTAAGCCATTGTATGTGGCTCTTGCTCAGCGCAAAGAGGAACGACAGGCCCATCTCACCAACCAGTACATGCAGAGGATGGCCAGCGTCCGTGCCGTGCCAAATCCCGTTATCAACCCCTACCAACCTGCACCTCCATCAGGATACTTCATGGCTGCCATTCCACAGGTGGGTTGGATTTCATATTGTTTAGATTAACATTACTGCTCTTTTTTTTTTTTTTTTTTTCTTTTTCTTTTTCTTAATGGTTTTCTTGCATCACAGGCCCAGAACAGAGCGGCGTATTACCCTACCAGTCAGCTCACCCAGCTCAGACCCAGTCCCCGCTGGACCACACAAGGCGTCCGGCCTCAGCGTAAGTCAATGTTTTAATCCCAGAAGCCTGCTTCATGAAATGAATTCAATGTTACCGATTCACTAATAGAGACATTTAAACCTTTCCTACAGACTTCCAGAACATGCCAGGCACAATGCGTCCATCTGCCCCGAGACCTCAGACCTTCAGCACCATGCGTCCTGCATCTCAGGTGCCCCGCATGATGTCCACTCAGCGCGTTGGTGAGTCGTTTGAAGCTTTTTATGCACCACATCACCATGAGGACTTGTTAAGATATAAAATTTAGAGTGATTTTGTGAATGTTGTGACTGAACATACTCGATTTCATTTGCCTTTTAAGTTTCTCAAAGGCCGTATCATTAGTCTGGTTCAGAGGTGTTTCTGGAGAATTCTGGAGTGCCAACCCAAATAATACATGTCTGAACCCATTAAACAAGGGTTTCTGGTGACAAATCACAAAGACAGAAAACTTTTCATTTCTTACCATATTTATACTTTCTTGACTGTAGTGACTGTTGTTTTAAATGATGGTTTCTTTAAAATCATAATAAAGATGAGTTCGTTTTGACCTGGGAAGAGAGATACACAAGATCTAAATGATAGTTTTTAGTGCAGAAGCCAAACTTTGCAAGCCAAGTCTATAAAAGGATACAAATTTATTCAGGTTTATTTGAGTCAAAGTTAGTTATTTATTTATTTAAAGAAGTCTCTTCTGCTCACCAAGGCTGCATTTATTTGATCCAAAGTACAGTAAAAACAGTAAAATGTTGAAATATTTTTACTATTTAAAATAACTTTCTCTATTCAAATGTAATTTATTCCTGTGATTTCAAAGCTGAATTTTCAGCATCATTACTCCAGTCTTCAGTGTCACATGATCCTTCAGAAATCATTCTAATATGATTTGCTGCTCAAGAAACATTTTTTATTATTATTATTATTATTATTATTATTATTATTATTATTATTATTATTATTATTATTTAAAACATTTGAGTTTATTTATTTATTTATTTATTTATTTATTTTTTAATTCTGCTGTTCTTCTGAACATTCTATTATTCAGAGGAACCTGAAAAAATTATACTTAGCCGTTTTAAACATCATAATAGTAATGTTTTTTTGAGCAGCAAATCAGTATATTAGAATGATTTCTGAAGGATCATGTGTCTGGAGACTGGAGTAATGGTGATGGAGTAATGATGAGACTGGAGTAAAGCTTTGATCACAGGAATGAATTGCATTAGAAAATATATTCAAATAGAAAATAGTTTTCTATTTAAGTGAGCATATTTATTTATTTATTTATTTTTTATTTAAATAAAAAATTAAATAAATGCAGGCTTGATGAGCAAAAGATCCTTATTAAAAAAAAAAAAAAAAATATATATATATATATATATATATATATATATATATATATATATATATATATATATATATATATATATATATATATTATATATATATATATTATTTATTATTATTATTATTATTATTATTATTATTATTATTATTTTTCTATCTATATATTAATAATAATTAATTAGTAATTAATTAAGTTTACACAGTTTAAAATTTAAAGTTTTGTTTAAAAAACTGATTTTTTTTTTTTTGTTTGTTTTGTTTGTTTGTTAGGGGGAAAAAATAGGTTTCATATATTTTGACCATTTTGAGTAATTTGATTTGAGTTAATTTTTAAACGATAAGTTTGCATTGTTTTTGAACAGTTGAAACAACAGATTTTCAGTAACGCTTTACAATAAGGTTCATTAGCTAACATTTGTTAACTACATCAGTTAACATGAACTAAGAATGAACAATACTCCTACAGAATTTATTAATCTTAGTGTTAATTTCAGCATTTACTAATGCATTATTTAAATCTTAAGTTGTTTGTATTAGTTAATGCACTGTGAACTAACATGAACGAACAATGAACGGGTATTTTTATTAACTGACATTAACAAAGATTAATAAAAAGTGTAAAGTATTATTCACTCATAATAGTTAATACATTAATATTTACAACTGTCTTTTTTTTTTTTTTTTTTACTGGTATTTTTCAGATTACACATTCTTATGAATTACACAATGATATTCAAACAAGTTCTCAAATATTGCATCAGTGATTATTTGGGAGTTCATGTGAAATTTCAACATTTCTTGATTTAATACAAAGGGGGTGAATGTAATAATAACATGGTAATAACACCGTAACAATCAAAACTGGCTTTTTGATTTCCCATTGACTCAATGTTATTGATCATATACAATGTTTTTTTTAGCAGAAAAATATGAAGGACTTTAAAAAAAAATAAAAAATAAAAAAAATTCA
The DNA here is from genome assembly GCA_036247105.1 of Cirrhinus mrigala. Taxonomy (NCBI): domain Eukaryota; kingdom Metazoa; phylum Chordata; class Actinopteri; order Cypriniformes; family Cyprinidae; genus Cirrhinus; species Cirrhinus mrigala. Next base: position 5,237,610 of record CM070025.1, on the reverse strand, counting down.
CTGAAATGCAAAAACCATATGTATATTTGGAATGCATAATGAGGGTTTCCACATGCAAACATGCCCATTATTAATATCCAGTTGTATTTCTCTCTCAGCTGCTCAGACTATGGGTCCACGACCAACGACTGCAGCGGCCGCGGCTTCTGCCCCTCCAGTGCGCGGCGTGCCGCAGTACAAATACGCACCCAGTGTCCGCAGCCCCCAGCAGCACATGAACACACAGCCTCAGGTTACCATGCAGCAGGTGAGACTCCACCCTTTTCCCATCACACCTGAAAGATGTGCTTTAGAGATCACTATACTGATTTCCTCTGGTTTACAGCCTGCTGTGCACGTGCAAGGACAGGAACCATTGACGGCCTCCATGCTCGCCGCTGCCCCGCCACAAGAACAGAAGCAGATGCTGGGTAAAGATGGCAGGGTTTGACTGGATGTTCCTCCCACCACTGTATAAAATGAGGCTAATGTTTAATTCTCCTCTCACAGGTGAGCGTCTCTTCCCACTCATCCAGAATATGCATCCCAGCCTGGCTGGCAAGATCACCGGTATGCTGCTGGAAATCGACAACTCGGAGCTCCTCCACATGCTGGAGTCTCCAGAGTCTCTGCGATCAAAGGTTGGACCGAACGTTGCTTTTGTGAACTGTATGGAATGTATTGGAAGGGGTTTTAATGTTTCGTCGACTGTCTGACAGGTGGATGAGGCGGTGGCCGTACTCCAGGCTCACCAGGCTAAAGAAGCCGCTCAGAAAACCGTGACCAACTCTTCTGGCGTGCCAAGCGTCTAGGCCAAGGTAACATGTTCCTTTTGTTTTCAAGATGTGTTTTTCTCACACTTTTCTCACAGGTCATGGTGTCTCTGTTTTACAGGGGGGACAACCTTGAATCTTCACCGAGGGGGAAAAAGTAAACATTGAAAAAAAAAAAACTGAAAACATTGCAAAACAATGAAAACGATATTTAAAAAAGAAACCAGAAAGAGCCGGGCCTAGTTAAGCATTCTAGGCCTAGTTAAGGTATTTTAAAAAAGGAATAAAAAAAGGAAAAACAGATAAAAAATAATGTTGGGGGTTTAAAAAAAATCCACCGTATAGGGAATAAACAGCCGTAAAGCATTCCTGCCTTGTTTTATTGCTTTTAAAGCCTGGCTATGTCATGTTCTTTGTAGGGAGGTGATAACTGACTGAACCAGCAATGTGAAGTTATCTTAAATTCAAAATATGCTTGCTCAAATAAAGTTCATTAAAATGTGTGTGTCTTTATTTGTCTACAGGATCTCACCTAATGTTTTAGACTAGATTGAAGTGGAAGATTGGGTCTCGTAACACGGAACTTTTCACAGGCTGTGTGTGATTATTGGGTAGAACAAGGGTTAGGAATGTTGGAATGAAAGAGGAAGACGAGTGCCAGAAAGGGAGTGGAACTGCACGAAAAAGGAGAACAGAAACTGCATGGCTCACAAGCAAACTAATGTGAGCAAAGATCTAAAACGTTTGGGTTTTTTATTGGGATTTTTATAAAGAAATAGGATGTGGGGATTGCTTTAATAAGTGGAACCCTATTGTTTGACACTTCTGTTGTGATGGGATAGCGGAACCATCCTGGCAAAACTTGCACCCACATTTCTTTTGAGTATTTGCTCATTTGTTTTTGTTTTTTTTTTTTTTCCATCACGGGAAGCCCGTTTGAAGTTCGTGAGTGTCATGGTGGTTTTCCAATAAGCAGGGTAATGGAAGTAATGTAATAAAGCCCCTGCTGAGCTCATGTGTTTTGTGGTGTTGTGTCTTTTAGGACGTACCATTACGGTTACGTTTATTTTTAGAGTTTTCATTTTAAAGGAAGCACAAGTTGTTTCTAATTTCTCTCAAGTTACTGTATGCCTGAATGTAATTTCAGAAGTAGGTCACTAAGATGGTTTTTCTAATCGGAAGAATTGTTTACATAGTTTCGAAGTCTAGGTAATCAGCAGGTTGAGCAGCAAGGACATGGACATGCTACAAAAGTGCCTTCACCATATATGGGTGGGCCTTCAAAGATGACATTTTTACTGTGCTAGGCAGAATTCTAAATTAAAAAGAATTCTTAAAGAATGTTAAAGAATTTAGAAATTTTTTTTTTTTGTCACTTTAGTTTCTCTCGAGTTACACTTTTATATGTAATAACTTTTTATACTTAGATTTAATTTCATATTTATTTTTTGGATTTGTCTCCTGAACACATCTCTGAAATGTTTTTACATTTTTTGAAAGCAGGAAAAATTGCAGTGATTCTCAACCTATTTTATTCGAAAGCCCCCTATCCAGTTTTATGCAAAAGTTTGGGAACCCCTTGTAGAATCTGTGAAAATGTTAATCATTTTAACAAAATAAGAGAGATCATACAAAATGCATGTTATTTTTTTTTAGTACTATCCTGAGTTAGATATTTTACATAAAAGATGTTTACATATAGTCCACAAAACCAAAAAATGGCTGAAATGATTCAAATAACCCCCTTCAAAAGTTTGGGAACCCTTGGTGCTTAATACTGTGTGTGGTTACCTGGACGATCTACGACTGTTTTTTTGTTTAGTGATAATTGTTGAGTCCCTTGTTTGTCCTGAACAGTTAAACTGAGCACTGTTCTTCAGAAAAATCCTTCAGGTCCTGCAGATTCTTTGGTTTGCCAACATCTTTGCATATTTCATCTCTTTCCAGCAGTGACTGTATGATTTTGAGATGCATCTTTTCACACTGAGGACAACTGAGGGACTCAAACACAACTATTAAAAAAGGTTCAATCATTCACTGATGCTCCAGAAGGAAACATGATGCATTAAGAGCTGGGAGGTGAAAACTATTAATTTGAAGATCAAGGTAAATTGTACTTATTTCGTCTTCTGGGAAACATGCAAGTATCTTCTGTTGCTTCTCAAGGGAAGTACTAAATGGGAAAAAATGATGTTTCAACAGAATAAAAGTTTGGACATCATCCTGTGCAAAAGTTTTCACCCCCAGCTCTAAATGCATCGTGTTTTTTTTTTTTTCTGGAGCATCTGTGAATGTTTGAACCTTTTTTAAATAGTTGTGTTTGAGTCGCTCAGTTGTTCTCAGGACTGCTGGAATTGTTCAAATATGCTGGAAAACTGAAGAATCTTAAGGACCTGGAGGATTTTTCTGAAGAACTGTGCTCAGTTTAACAGTTCAGAACAAGGGACTCATGAACAACCATCACAAAAACAAAAAACAGTCATAGATCATTCAGGTAACCACATACAGTATTAAGAACCAAGGGTTCCCAAACTTTTGAAGGGGGTTATTTTAATAATTTCAGCTTTTTTTGGTCTTGTGGACTATATGTAAACATCTTTTATGTAAAATATCTTACTCATCTTACTAAATAAAAAATAACATGCCTTTTGTATGATCTCTCTTATTTAGTTAGAATTATTCACATTTTCACATATTTTGCAAGGGGTTCCTAAACTTTTGCATAAAACTGTATATACTAAAATCTTTATTATTTCTCCTGCAATTATTTTCAAAGCTGCTCATTTTCAAATTGTTTTATTAACAGAAACGCTTAAGTCTCAATACATGAATTAATCATGGTTAATTTTGTGTTTCCATAAGTTTTAAGAACTCCGTTTTTCAATTAAAAAAAGAAAACTTGTACTGTTGAGTTTTGCATGTTCAAGCATATCCACCTTATACTTCAACGCGGAAGTAACCATATGGACGAGACTTCCGATTCATTAGTCGCAAAGAATAACAACATGCAGTAATGGTAAAACTATTTGCACTACAAACCAGTGTGTATTAGGATAATACACTAAAATAATATGGTAAGACACACCAATTTTCAATATCAATAAGCAAAACGAGTTGTTTTGTGCAGCTGGACGCGAATGAGACCGGAATTCACACCCATAAAAGTTACAAATGGCCACGCACGCTCTTTAGGGAGAAATAAGGAGGATATTTTCAGGTAATATTAGATCACATTTGATACATGTTCCTCATCTGATTTTAATTTCAGCTTTAGGTAACACATTAGGCTACAATAAGGTCCCATTAGTTATTGCATTAACCAACAATGTAGTCTCTTACGAAAATTAACCATGGTTTTACTACAGTAAAACTAGTAACCATGTGTTTTTTTTTTGGCGTATTGACTACCATTTATATGACTGCAGTTTTACTACAAATATCATGGTAGTGTAGCAAATATGTGATTCCTATGGTTTAACTATATTAACTATGTTTTTTTTATTTGTAGTAAAAATATGATTAATTTTCATAAGGGGTATTTATTCATTTTTGTTATTTTTATTTATTATATGCAAATGTTCATTGTTAGTTCATGTTAGGTCCATTAAATAATATTAATGGATACAACTTTGATTGCTGAAATGAACGTTAACTGAGATTAATACATGCTTTAGAATTATTATTCATTGTTAGTTTATGTTATCTAATGTAGTGGTAACACTTTACATTATGATGGTGTCATTTGTTAACATTAGTTATGTATTATTCGATATGCATTACCTAAAATGAACGAACAATGAACAATACACTTTACACACTATTTATTGTTTATTTGTTAATGTTAGTTAATAAGAACATGTCAGCACCGATAGCCTTGTGGTTAGCGCGCCGACATATACAGCGCAACTGCGCTCGCAGCGACCCGAGTTCGATTCCCGTCTTGAGGACTTTTGCCGATCCCGCTCCCTTCTCTCTAAAACATTCCTGTCTGTATAATAAAGTAACAAATACCTAAAAATAAAAACTGTTCATGTTAATTCACAGTGCATTAACCAATGCTAACAAACACAACTTGTGATTTTAGTAATGCATTAGTAAATGTTGAAATTAACATTAACTAAGCTTAAAGGAACACTCCACTTTTTTAAAAAATAGGTTCAGTTTCCGACTCCCCTAGAGTTTTACCGTTTTTGAATCCATTCAGCCGATCGCCAGGTCTGGTGGTAGCACTTTTAAATTCCTTGCTTATTAAGCTGGAATGAGAGTATAGTTCCTAGTCATATCGACCTAGAAAATCGCAACTTTTCATTTTCTGCCAGTCATAGTACACGATGTAACTAAAGAAGAGTCAAGTTTTAAATAGGAAAAATATCGAAACTCTTTAGTCATTTTATAGTGAGATGCTAATGGTCTAATCGGATTCAATGATCTATGCTAAACTATGCTAAAAGTGCTACCGCCAGACCCGGAGATCGGCTGAATGGATTCAAAAACGGTAAAACACATCAGTATAACTCTAGGGGAGCTGGAAAATGAGCCTATTTCAAAAAAAGTGGAGTGTTCCTTTAATAAATGTTGTAGAAGTATTCATTCTTAGCTCATGTTAACTAATCTATATAACTAATGTTAACTAATGCACCTTATTGCAAAGTGTTACCAAATAAGGTTAAAATTATAACAGAATCAAAATGTTCTCAGGTCTGATGTGAATGCCACGTTTTACTCAACACGGTCAGACTCTTAAAGGGCAAGTTGGGCAACCTTTGATGCTTTATCAGGATTCACTGGCGTTTGTGTTTGGTGTGGCCTGTTTCAAAATGAACAAGTGTTGAAACCTCTGTGCTGAGTTCTTCAGTGTGTCAAGGGTGTTGTGTTAACACTTTCTAGTGTATTCAGACCTTGCATGTCATGTTTCCACTTTGTTAGTTTTTGTTTCCTCTTTCAAAGACAGACACATCACAGATCTCACGCAAAGTGATAACTGCATTGTTAATCTCCTCTTTTTTTGGATTGTCAAATACTATTTTTTTGCAAAATTGGATTTAAAATGAAAAGTCAAAGGTTTTTATATTGAAGATGATAAGTGGACACCACTTACTGAACTAACAGTTTGAAATGTTAGCTGTTGTATAATATTTTACATAATATTTGTATAAAAAAGGAGACAAGAATGTATACTATGCAGTATGCAGTGCACTAGTGCTCAGTTGTGAGGACAGCCGATGACTCTGTTGACTTACTGATGTAGGTAACAAACACTGATAAAGCATTTTTCCCAGCTGAGACATTTAATGGCCTGTCTGTCATTGATCTCAGAGGTTTTTCTCTTTGCATAAGTCGTTGTGTCAGGATACATGGCCGTGGGCTGTGATCCTCACAGGTGTATGAGCGATGACAAACACTGAGTTACAGCATGAGCTTACAAAACTCAGTTTTGGTGTTTAATAGTCTAGACTGTGAAATTACAGGGTTTGGGTGGATTGATTGCTGAAACAGGTTGAGATCGTTCTGTGGTGCTTTAACTTCAGCAGGAGTGGTTTATAATGCATTGCTGCAGTTGCTAGGGCGTTTTTGGTAGTTGTAAGTGTGTTACATAGTGGTTGCTGACCTTGTTAAAGGGATCGTTTGAAAAAATTTAAATAATTTACTCCACTTCAGGTTATTTTAAAGCTGTATGATTTTCTTCTGCAAAACTTAAAATAAGATATTTTGAGAAACATCTCAGTGTTTTTGTTCATTTAAAGGATATCAATGATCACCAAAAGTATTTGGTTACCAACATTCTTCAAAATACCTTCTTTTATGTTCAACAGAAAAATAAGTAGGTCATACATGTTTTGAATGATATAAGGATGAGTAAATGATGACAGGAAGTTCATATTTGGGTGAACAAAAATGAACTCCTGTCATTATTTACTCATAAATTCTGTCATTAATTATTAATTACATGTCGTCCCATACCAGTAAAACCTTTGTTAATAGTCACACAAATTAAGATATTTTTGATGAAATCTGAGAGCTTTCTGACCCTGCATAGACAGCAATGCATCTGACACATTCAAGACCCAGAAAGGTAGTAATCTGGATTACATAATCACAGTTGTGACCCTGGACCACAAAACCAGTCAAAAGGATCAATTTTGTGAAATCGAGACTTATACGGAATCTGAAAGCTAAATAAATAAACTTTCCATTTATGCATAGCTTGTTAGGATAGGACAATATTTTGCAGAGATATAACTATTTGAAAATCTGAGGGTTTAAAAAAATCTAAATATTGAGAAAATCACCTTTAAAGTTGTCCAAATGAAGTTCGTAGCAATGCATATTACTAATCAAAAATTAAGTTTTGATATATTTACAGTAGGAAATTTACAAAATATCTTCATGTAACATGATCTTTACTTAATATCCTAATGATTTTTGGCATAAAGATAAATCGATAATTTTGACCCATACAGTGTATTGTTGGCTATTGCTACAAATATACCTGTGCTACTTAAGACTGGTTTTGTGATCCAGGCTCACAATTAAGTACACACATTATATTACATGTAATTTAAGGACATAACATTTTAAAATGTGCATAATTAGATTACAATTACTTTTTTATACATTACATGATTACATTATTCACACAATGGCAGTAAATTATTCATAATTTATTGATTTACCTTAATTATTCTTTTTCCCTCTCTTAAATTTTTGTATTGAAAATATTTCACTGCTTATATATACAGTCATGGCCAAAAATATTGGCACCCTTGCAATTCTGTCAGAAAATACAACACTTCCCTCAGAAAATTGTTCCAACTGCAAATGTTTTGGGATTCACATGTTTATTGTTTTTGTTTGCACTGCAACAACACAAAAAAACAGAGAAGAGAAGTCAAACTTGAAAAAAAATTCACACAAAATTATTGGCACCTTGTCAAAATTGTAAGAAATAATTGCTTTTCAAGCATGTGATGCTCCTGTAATTTGTATTTAGATACACCTGTGGCAAGTAACAGGTGTGGGCAATATAGTAATCACACTTGCAACCAGTTAAAATGGAGAAAAGTTGAATCAACCTTTGTGTTGTGTGTCACACTGAGAAGACTGAAGTGTAAGTTGTCTGAATGACCTGGAGCAGTTTACAAAAAGAACAGTGGTTCAAAATTCCATTCTGTATGGAATTGTATCAGATTTGACTTTTCTTCTCTGTTTTTTTTTTGTGTTGTTCCAACACAAACAAAAAAATAAACATGTGAGTACCAAAACATTTGCAACTGCAACAATTTTCTGAGTGAAGAGTTGCATTTTCTGACAGAATTGCAAGGGTGCCGATATTTTTGGCCATGACTGTACATTCGTCATCACAAGGTGATGTATGGCAAAATATTACTGTGGAGTATAAACTCCACATGACTGCGATTAAAAAAAAAAAAAAAAAAAAAAAAAAAAAAAATGCTTTTGGAGGTATTCTTTTCTCAACATTGCATATCCAGTCAACTCCTGACTCCTTTGAATGATTCTCTGAATCATCGCTCAATTATCAGTGAGTCATTTAACAACATATTACTATGTCTTTGGAAGCCTTTTGTCTTTAAAATGCACGTTTACATCATTTACAGTATAATCCACACGTGCATTGTTTATCTCATACTGGTTTATTGTTAATTAGATTCATTTGACATTTTTATGATTTAATTATTGTTTTGTAGCATAATGTCATGCTTTTAATATACTTCATGATGCTGATAACTAGGAATGGAGTATATTTTCTTACAAGTTAGGTCAAAAGTAATCTAGAAGTAATCAAAAGTAGTCTAAATACATTAACTAATATGTGTAATCCAACAGATTACATTACTAACTACTATTTTCATGATGAAATATGTAATCAGTAATGAACTACAATTTGTAAGTAATCTGCCAAAAAAGGGTCTAGAATTAGAATGGCTAATGTAATGGCTAACTTTTTCCCAATTGACCCTTCGCAAACAGCTTGATTGACAGGCGACCTGACCAATCATAATGCTGAATCCGCCATTGTATCCGACAAACAAATCAGACAGGAAAGTACATTAACTTTGGTGGACTTTAACTTGAAACTGTGTGTATTGTGTATATGTGTACTCTTTAACTTTAACTGTGTGTATTGATGTCGTTCCGCAATTGAAATAAAATACGTTCTGATGTTCATTCATGTTTTTTTCTTGCTTTAAGGAAAGAAGAAAAGACGATCGGTTCACGTGTTGTATTTATTGTTTGAATTTCTTTGTTTCATTCATTGTTTCATACCAGAAGTAACCTGCTCTGTCTTGTCTGTCGGCGTGTTGTCAGTTTCTGCTTTGTTCTTGCCATGTATTTTTCACTGCGTGAGGACATGATGTGTAGTGAGAGCACCATTGTTTGTCGGGTTTTTGTGAAGGATCAATTATAATGTGTGATTTTAGCAATTAAATAAACTCCAACATTCATTAATTCAACTAAAATACATAGAGTCAGTTTAAAATATATTTAGACAACTGATATCATTTTTGATATTTTTTTTTACTAGTGGGTGCAGGACACTATATTTATGTATACAAAGATAGTAAACTGTGACATATTACCTAAAAAATCTTCATACAGTGGGCTACCAGGAAAATTGATAAAAATTTGGGAACAAAAATTATTTAGACACTTTGACCTGACCATGTTTTGCTTAAGTGTTTTTTCTTTAACTGTTAATGCAAACATTTACATCACAGACTGAACAAAATGAAGCATTGCTTGGTAGCTAGTTGACCTAAACTGGTATTATCTAATTGTGTACTGACATTTAAAGGAGAAGTCCACTTCCAGAACAACAATTCACGAATAATTTACTCACCCCCTTGTCATCCAAGATGTTCATGTCTTTCTGTCTTCAGTCGTGAAGAAATGATGGTTTTTGAGGAAAACATTTCAGGATTTTTCTCCATATAATGGACTTACATTACAGAACCTTATAGGATGTTGCACATGCGCGACTGAACGAATCACTCCCCGAGACGACTCGTTCGTCCCAAGTCACATTAAAGATTCATTCAAAATGAACGAATCGTTCAGGAACGACCCATGAATATTTCGTAGCATCGTCTGAGTCTGTGCTACACAGGCTTTTGTGGCTAAAAGGTATACAAATTTTTATTTTTCGAAAAAAAATGACCGAAGATGATCGTTTCACTAGATAAGACCCTTCTTCCTCGGCTGGGATCGTTTAGAGCCCTTTAAAGCTGCATTTAAACTACATTTTGGAAGTTCAAAATCGGGGCACCAATGAAGTCCATTATATGGAAAAAAAATCCTGAAATGTTTTCCTCAAAAACCACAATTTCTTTATGACTGAAGACAGAAAGACATGAACATCTTGGATGAGAAGGGGGTGAGTAAATTATTTGTCAGTTGTTGCTCTGGAAGTGGACTTCTCCTTTAACAGCTGACTGCTGACAGCTCTTCACCCTAATTCATTACATACCTTTCTATCAAAGTTATCTGACATTATCTAGATGAATTTGTTCTGAAACAGTTTTACTCTGAGTTCTTGTCATATTTTATTACCATTTTCTAAACTATAGCGAATAAACTGTGATAATGTGAGAAATGTTGAAGGTGTCTGAATAAATTTTGGTTTGACTGTATGTGTAAGCTGAAGTGCTAAAACTACACATAAATTAATGCTAAATAGAAATGTAAAAATCTAATTAAATAAATGAACAGCGAGAACACAATTATTAAACAGTAAACAACAAATCGAAATGTTAATAAAAAAGTTGGGGTACACGTAACTAGTAAAGTAACACATTCCTTTTAAATGTACAACAAAAATATCTGAGTTACTCTTTCAAATATGTAACGCAAGTTACTTTGTTTTCCAATTTCTTGACTGACGTCTCTCCTGTCCCTGTGTTGAGAGAAATTAGAAATAAGGTGAGGAAGCACATCCTTAATTTCACTTTTGGTGTGAAAGGGACTTTGTAGTTGCCAAAGACAAAATTTTTTGGTCTTTTGTTATTAAAGTGCCTCTATTATGGATTTTTGAAAATTACCTTTCATGCAGTGTGTAACAGCTTTTAAATCTGAAAGTGCACCATGTATAAAGTTATTGTCTCTCGAAAGAAAAAGTTGACTCTGTATCGTTTTTAAAACGAATCCCAAGCTGTTGCATGTTGATGTCAAAATGAAACATTAGCATATTGCCCGCCCACTTGTTGCGTGTATAATAAATAACTCCAACTCTATAACAGAGCAATATGTTGGTGTACAAACTGCAGTGCTTTATCAATATGTTTCTGTGTTGGGTTAATGCACATACCATGGCTGTTTGGGTGTTTAATGTAATGGTGATGGGCGTTCTGTTTCTGAAATGCACTGCACGCAGTAGACCAATCACAACAGACTGGGTCATTGGACCAATCATCGCAGATTAGGGTCACGCAAAGAGCAAACCGTTTAGGGGTCGTTGAGCAAATAAGGTAAAAATAAATGCATATTATTAGACAATGAAAGTGTTTTCTGACCTTGCATGCATGTCAACCTGTTGTTGGGGACTCCCAAAACCAAAATATGAACATTTCAAAATCCATAAAAGAGGCACTTTAAAAACAAATAAGCAAGCCCAGCCCAGCCCTTATGAAAATTAACCATAATTTTATTATAGAAAATTGCAGTAACCATGTTTTTTTGGTGTATTGACTACCATTTGTATAACCACAGTTTTACTACAAATACCATGGTTAAACTATGGTTAGTGCAGCAAAACCATGGCTATTTTGTAGTTACTGTGGTTTAAAGGGAGGTGACAAAATGTAAAGCACAAGTAACGTAATGCATTACTTTCCATAAAGAGTAATTAAGTACACTTTTAAAAATGAAGGTGCTTCACAATGCCATAGAAGAACCTTTTTTGTCTAAATGATTCCATGAAGAACCTTTAACATCTGAAAAATGTTTCTGTTTGACAAAAGGTTCTTTGTGGTGAAAGAAGGTTCTTCAGATTATAAAAACGTAAGAAACAGATGGTTCTTTACGGAACCTTTACCTGAATTGTTCTTTATGGAACCAAAAACGGTTCTTCTATGGCATCGCTGTGAAGAACCTTTTAAAGCACCTTTATTTTTAAGAGTGTAACGCAGTTACAACACTGCACATTTTGTTTGTCTCCCTAATCAAACACACCTGATTCAACTCATCGGCTCATTAAAAGAAACTCCAGGACCTGAAATGGGTGTGTCAGATAAGGGAGACATACAAAATATGAAGTGTTGGGGAGCGCCAAGGACCAGGGTCAAGAAACACTGAAGTATGATGAATCAGTTACTTTTTTATGGAGTAATGCAATGTTGTAATGCATTTCTTTTTAACCCTTTTAAACCTGCTGTGTCGGCGCTGACACATCAGACCAAGCTGTATTCATGTTACCATAACTCTTCAACCATTTGCACTATCAAAACAATTCAAATTGCTTCTGACAGACAATATGCGCTTTCCGATTATGTATAGCTTATCGCGGTAATTTCTTGTGCTCCATCGGCAAATGACGGCAGATTTCCGGGAAAGCAGGAAGGAAGGAAACAAACAAAAACATGGCGAAGGAGGAGTAAACAGCACAAGGTGATTGGGATGATTTTTGATAAGACTTGGGAGCAGGCTGAGTGAGACCTTTTCACATGTGGTGTGTGCATCTCTACAATGTGTCCGTGCATGTAAATGTATGTGCGTATGTATGTTCATGCATATGTACATGTGTGCGTGCATGAACAAAAAAGTCTCTTGAATGAAAACTGTGCAACCCAGTGTCACAAAAACACTTTTACACTATATATGTAATATACACTGACCAAAATTCTAAACGCAACACTTTTGTCTTTTCCCCCATTTTTCATGAGCTGAACTCAAAGATCTAAGACTTTTTCTATGTACACAAAAGGCCTATTTCTCTCAAATACTGTTCACAAATCTGTCTAAATCTGTGTTAGTGAGCACTTCTCCTTTGCTGAGATAATCCATCCACCTCACAGTTGTGGCATATCAAGATGCTGATTAGACAGGATGATTATTGCACAGGTGTGCCTTAGGCTGGCCACAATAAAAGGCCACTCAAAAATGTACAGTTTTACTGTATTGGGGGGGTCTGAAAACCAGTCAGCATCTGGTGTGACCGCCATTTGCCTCACGCAGTGCAACACATCTCCTTCGCATAGAGTTGATCAGGTTGTTGATTGTGGCCTGTGGAATGTTGGTCCACTCCTCTTCAATGGCTGTGCGAAGTTGCTGGATATTGGCAGGAACTGGAACACGCTGTCGTATACGCCAATCCAGAGCATCCCAAACATGCTCAATGGGTGACATGTCTGGTGAGTATGCTGGCCATACAAGAACTGGGATGTTTTCAGCTTCCAGGAATTGTGTACAGATCCTTGCAACATGGGGCCGTGTATTATCATGCTGAACGTGAGGTCATGGTCGTGGCTGAATGGCACAAAAATGGGCCTCAGAATCTCAGCACATTATCTCATCAATAAAATGCACGTGTGTTCGTTGTCCATAACATACGCCTGCTCATACCATAACCCCACCGCCACCATGGGCCACTCGATCACCGCTCACCCACACGACGCCATACACGCTGTCTGCCATCTGCCCTGTACAGTGAAAACCCGGGATTCATCCGTGAAGAGAACACCTCTCTGAAGTGCCAGACACCATCGAATGTGAGCATTTGCCCACTCGAGTCGGTTACGACGACGAACTGCAGTCAGGTCTATACCCCGATGAGGACGACGAGCATGCAGATGAGCTTCCCTGAGACGGTTTCTGACAGTTTGTGCAGAAATTCTTTGGTTATGCAAACCAATTGTTGCAGCAGCTGTCTGGGTGGCTGGTCGGTGAAGATGCTGGATGTGGAGGTCCTGGGCTGGTGTGGTTACACGTGGTCTGCGGTTGTGAGGCCGGTTGGATGTACTGCCAAATTCTCTGAAACGTCTTTTGGGATGGCTTATGGTAGAGAAATGAACATTCAATTCATGGGCAACAGCTCTGGTGGACATTCCTGCAGTCAGGATGCCAATTGCACAATCCTCAAAACTTGCAACATCTGTGGCATTGTGGCCAGCCTAATGGAGGCAAAAACAGTTGTTGCGTTTATAATTTTGGTCAGTGCAGTTGAATATTCAAGTATGAAGTGTTGGATTATTTCGATCATGATTTCTCTTTTTTTTTTCTAAATAAAAATATAATTATTTTAGTTTTTATATTTTTGTCTATTTAAATTCTGTTTACAAATTCACCACACAACACTAATAGTGTTTTTTTAAAAGCCATTTGTTTTCTGAAAAAAATTGCACATTCTGCCATAGGTCTTAAGGGGTTAAAGTACCTTGTCTCATCACTGTTAATAAATACTATATTATTAATACTAAATTAACACTGCAAATATGACAGTGCTTTAGGCTTCAGGTTCGGAATCTGAGGGTTGTTAGGGTGTTCTGGTGTTTGTTTAGTAGCTGCTTATATACTGACAGAAGTTAACACCATTGTTACTGCCAACACATCTTTCCCCATCACAACAGAGTTGAAATCATGCATTCAGTCGCTGGTTTGTCTCCTTGTGCACCAAACAGCACATGTCTGCATCTACCTGGCCACAACTGCTTGCTCACGCTCGAGTGCTTGCACCCTTAACGACTCTCCCAGGGCCAGCCATTACAATTACTTACTGATATTCCCTCCCAGCCAGGTGAGCATAACATGTTGTCTCAACAGCTGTTCCGTGAAACGCCTCAGGCCTCTGAATGTTCTGTATCATAGCTGCTGGAGTGTGGCGCAGCACAAAGGTCATGGGTTTGTTCCCCGGGAAACACTGATTTAATTTGTGCACTGAATGCACTGTTCACCCGTAGAAGAATCTAGCAAAATTAATGCCTACAGCCTGTTTTTACATCTAGTCTACAGTAGTACAGTGCTAAATCCAGACACGCCTAGGAAGTGAAAAAGTGCGCTTTGTATATGCACTTACAGTGTACTTCAGATCTTATATAAAGCATACAGCACTTATATAGCACTTTTATGATGGTTGGATGCACTTTATTGGGCTTCAAAATCTCAACAGCCATTCACTACCATTATAAAGCTTGCAAGAGCCACAACATTTTTTTTTTTAATATAACTCCAATTGTGTTTATCTGAAAGAAGATGTCATATACACCTAGAAAGGGTAGGTAAGTAAAGGGTAAGTAAATTTTCATTTTTGGGTGAACTATCCCTTTAAGTCCTTTTTAAGTAGGTCATAAAACTCTCTTAAGTTTAACTAATTGAATATAAAATTAAACTATAATGCATTTTTATTCAGTTCACATGCAGTTAAGTGTCTGAAAGCATATTAAGTGCTGTTTTTAAAAGTAAACTTATGTGTGCTTCTCAATGATAACAGACTGTCCTCTGCTGAAGTTGACAGAAGTTGTCTTAAGTTGAGTTCATTCTGGGAAGCCTCAGTCTCAGGTGTACGAGGAGCTGAAAAACAGCTTGTGTTCTTGTAAGGGGAGGGAGAGCGTGTACGAGTGGAGAGACACGGCACGTTTCACTCCCAGTCATCTCCATGGACAGCAGTTGCTATGCACAGGGCGATACTGAGAGATGGTCATGCGGTTCAGCTGGTACACATGAATGAACTTGCCCATTATGACCCTGCTGTTACAGATGCTCTCAGCCATATCACGCATATCCTTAAACAGAGCGTACGACTCTATACAGCTGCACATAAACATCAACCTAATGAACATTCAACTTTTGAGCTCCGTTTGGACCTTAGGACCTTATTGTAAAATATTATTAATTTAAACCTTCTAGTAGGGCTGTCACTAACAATTATTTTGGTAATCGATCAATCATTCTGACAATTAATCAAGTAATCAGATAATTATAAATAATTTATGAGGTAAAAATAGACCTAAGCAAACAATAACCTTTAAAATGACTCAAAATAAAGCAATGGGGCAATAATAGTTAGTTCAAATAAAGTATCAAAAGCAAGTAATCATATGATGTTATTGAACAAAACTGTATTATACATAACGTACATTATGCATTATAACAAATACCTGCAGAGGGTGCCAAAGGCCTGGCGATTGTTTTTACACTTTACAATGTAATCCAATCCTTGTTTAATTGACTAAACAAGTCCACTTCCAAAACAAAGATTCACATATAATGTACTCACCCCCTTGTCATCCAAGATATTCATGTCTTTCTTTCTTCGGTCGTAAAGAAATCATGTTTTTTGAGGAAAATATTTCTGCATTTTTCTACATATAATGGACTGATATGGTGCCCCGAGTTTTGAACTTCCAAATGCAGTTTAAATGCAGCTTCGGTTGTAAACGATCCCAGTCGAGGAAGAAGGGACTTATCAAGCGAAACGATCTGTCATTTTCATTAAAAAAATGCAATTTATATACTTTTTAATCTCAAACGCTCGTCTTGTCTTGCTCTCCGTGAACTCTGTGTATTCTGACTCAAGACAGTTAGGGTATGTCAAAAAACTCAGACCGTATTTTCTCTCTCAACTTCGAAAATCATTTCAAAATACACTGCACACGTCTACGGTGCGGCTCCGACGCGGCTACCGGAGCAGATCGCGGTGCATCTAGTCAATGCTTGTGTTTATACCGGCCGCTCCACGGCTCGTTAAAGCATCGCAGAAGCGGCTCTCCACGCTGCATTGCTAAAGTTAGGCTAATCCTCCACCTCGTCCCTACCCACCTCCCAACCATTGGAATTTCAGTAGGCGGGATTTCATTTAATGATATTCTAATGGGCCGCGTTGTGACATCATTGCATGCAGACAACAAACGCTGTCCAAAGTCCAAAGGATCCGTTCATTGTAGTTCTTAAAAAAGGAATTTTAAACTTACTTAATTTGTAGTGAACTATATATCAGTATTTAAATAATTTACCCTTATAGGCTGTTTGTGTCTGAGCTTATTTATTCATTTATTTATTTTAATGGCTTTCTGCACTTGCTATACTATTTACTTCAGTGCGATAAAATTACTAAAATTTGTTATACTAGGAAATTTATAATAAATCAAAAAGCAAGACGAAAGCAAAACTGGGAGTTGAAATGGCAGCTGTAGCCAATGAGTGATCCTCTACTGCCACCTTCTGGTTATAAGGGTAATTTCATGTCATTTCCATCTTAAAAAGTCGTTGTTTTCTGTGAAAAAGCATTTTTTCATGTCGTCTTTATGAATTAAAAGTGAATATTTGAAGTGAATTTTACTGCACAGCTGTAGAGTTGAAAATAAAGGCTTTAAAATATTACAAGATTTTAAAAAAGTGTTCATGTCTATGAAGGCAAGTTATTGATTACCAAGAATACTATTAATATGTGGTTGAAGAGTAGCATCTCTAGCTTGCTAACGTTAGCCTAAACAGTAATGACAGTATAGCTGTCAGCATTTAAATGTACAACTACGTGTCTATGTACTCTCCTGGGATTACCAGGCTCAGAATTTAAATTATATGTTGTTAAATAATATGAAACTGAATGTTCATGCTGCTATCATTATTTACGATGCTGCAATTATTATTTTTCTCTGATAAGAGAACGGGGCAGGAGAGGAGTCTCAAGAGTCTCCACCTATATATGGCACACATAAAATGAGCTTAACCGGAAATTTAGGAGCTGGTTTATCATTATGCGGAAGTTCTAAAGAACACTCCGTGCATAAGGTCAACTAGTGCGCATTTTGAATGTCTCCCTTATCTGACCAATATATTTCTAGTCCTGGAGTCTCTACTAACAAGCTGATGATTTAATTCAGGTGTGTTTGATTAGGAAAAGTTGGAAAATGTGTAGTGTTGGTGTGCCTCCACAAACAGGGTTGGAAAAACACTGCATTATATTATATCAAATGACTGCAGAGGGCGCCAACGGCCTGACGATTGTTTTTACAGTTTACTGCGCAATTTAATCCTTGTTTAATATTGAATCATCAACATTTAATTCAAGTGTGCAATTAATCTTTACTATTTGTCCATTTCTATATGATACAAAAGCTACAACCACTGTAATTTCTTGAATATGTGGACATGAAAACGTGTAAATTCAGAGTGAAGGTTTACACTTTTATTTTAAAATCGCGATGAACAGTTAGCATAATTGAGAAATATACAGAGATGATGTATTCTCCTTTGTTTGCGTAGGTTTATAAATGATTTACCTTACAAATCTGATGAAATGGCGCACGTTGCGCTCCTAGATGAAAGTTATAATAAACCCAAAATCACAACAATATGCAGAGATGGAGTTTGAAACGCTCCTCACATGTAAATGATAACAGTTTGTTTGTAGCAGCATTTACTGTGAACAGAACCGCTCTTATTTGAACATGAGTAATCTACACACATGTAAATAATTAAAACGCATATATTAAACATGCATCGCATATATTTATTTAATTGAATTGTAGCGTTTGTGAATTCGTAATAGCATTAACCTTTATTATGATTTTTAAATGGGTTTAACATGTGGAATGCGCCACTTCCGGTATTGTGCCCATTTTCGACCCCTGCCAAATTATTACCCCTTCTGGTTGAAATCGCTACCTGATTGCCTAATCCTAACCCCACCCCTAATCCTAACCCCTCCCCCGCACCTAATCCTAAAACCTACCAATACTAGAGGGGTAGTAATCTGGCGGGTGTCAGAACTCGGCATGACGCCGATTAAAGGAGAAGTCCACTTTCACATATAATTTACTCACCCCCTTGTCATCCAAGATGTTCATGTCTTTCTTTCTTCAGTCGTAAAGAAATTATGTTTTTTGAGGAAAACATTTCTGCATTTTTTTCCATATAATGGACTGATATGGTGCCCGATTTCGAACTTCCAAAATGCAGTTTAAATGCGGCTTCAAATGATCCCAAATGCGGTTGTAAACGATCCCAGCCGAGAAAGAAAGGTCTTATTTAGCGAAATCATCGGTTATTTTCATTTTAAAAAATAAAATTTAAATACTTTTTAATCTCAAACGCTCCTCTTGCCTTTCTCTCCCTGAACTCTGTGTATTTTGACTCAAGACAGTTAGGGTACGTTGAAAAACTCCAGTTGTATTTTCTCCCTCAACTTCAAAAATCATTTCAAAATCATCCTACATCACTGCAGAAGTACCAACCCAGTCTTTGCAAAGTGAACATGCAAAGAAGATCAAACACTCATAACAAAAAAGGTAAAACAGTGATATAGGACAATTTTGAAGTTGAGGGAGAACATGAGATGGGAGTTTTTTTAAATATTTTTTAATCATTATACTGTGGTATTTTTTTACTGTAATACAGTTAAAGATTACATTACAGTGCTGAGAATATGTGGTAATCGTAACTGAGAATTATGGGAATTGTACGTAAATGAATAAAACATCTAAAAACAATGTCTTCATGGTCTCAGGCCTAATTTTTTTATTTATACTAAATATAAACTTATTTATTTTCGTGAAACACCCTCAAAAAGATTTTATTGATTCATTGTTATCATTGTCTGAGACTTGAGGCTATTATTCTGGACGTGTTCTTGCTGATTAATTCAATATCTTTAACATAATGCATGTTTTAGTGCTAGTGGAAATTTTGTAGATTAAGTAATACAAATGTGTAATTTTACTATTTGATTTATTTCTAACCCTTTTGAAAAAAACAGCATATGGTGGTTTTGTATGTTTTGAAGCATGGCTGCTGGTTTCAGTTGGTTCTTAGCTGATCCTAAACTGGTCCTAAGCAACTAGCTCTTGCTCCGGACCAGCTCAAACCAGCAGCCATGCTTTAAAACATACCTAACCAGCATATGCTGTTTTTTTTTTTTTTTTTGACAAGGAACCCATCCTTCACACAAAAAAATGAACTGTTTAAAGATAACAGATGATTGGCTTGTACAGACTGCAGTCAGTGATAAGTCTTCGCTTGCCCGCTGAGCTATATAATATCATGCAGAAATGCTTTACTTTTACAAGTTTGAGCAGAATTGAATAGTTGACATGCTGTGGGGATCCTTACTGCCATCCCTGAGGTGACATAACATGTGCACTAGAGTACTTATACATTCACATTACCTCTGTCTGTCAGATCATGAGGTCATTAGTTCAATATATCCATTACCTTTGTCAACCGACAGCAAAACAGACAAACAAACCTTTTAGAAATAGTAGAATCTCTCTGCTTCCACTCTCAGACTGAACAAAATGAGTTGGGATTGATCCATGTAAATCATTTATCATTGATTCATGTTTTGTTTTTGTTTTTTTTAACGTCTTATTGCGTCCCAGATGGATTCATCTGACAATACTGATTGTGTTGAAGAATGTGTCCCTTCTGCCATCCACCGATTTAAAGCTGTTCTGTTCCCTTACGCAATGAAAATGCATTTTCGTTTATGTTAATTATTAATGTATTAAAGGGGACATATCATGAAAATCTGACTCTTTCCATGTTTAAGTGCTGTAATCGAGTCCCTGGTGCATCTACCGAACCCAAGAATGTGAAAAACGACAACTCAGTAACATTGTTTTGGTAAGCATTTTTCTGCAGGCATGTGAAAAAATGAGCCACTCAAAATTCTGTGAGATTGTCCTCACATGATTATTTAAACCTTGACGTTTTGGCCTATTTTTGGTTGCTTCTATCTGTTGCTTCAGCAGTTATAAGACATGTATATTGTGTAAAGGTAAAGGCGGTTTCCCCACTCTCTGGCACATTAGAATAAAAAAGGACAGTGCCACAGAGCACATACATATGCACATGAGCTCTGATGCATCCCGCAGTCAGATGTAAATGGCCTGTGATTGTTTTGTGAGGTGCTGTTGTTCACGTGAGTAACTGGGTGTGTGCCATGAGACTCTCCTTTCCTTATGTGATGTAACGCACAGTTGGAGGACGCTGCTCTTCTGCTGGGTTCCTGCTCTGTTTTGAGATCTGGAAAATTCCTTTTGTCACGTGTATGGAGAACAGTGCTGCAACTCATACAAATGGCAGTTTATATTTGTCACAAGAGCATATTTTATTCAGAAAACACTGGACCGTGTGCCCTGTCATCATTTAGGAGTATCCCACAAAAGGGAATATTTATCTTGGCTCTGATTGACTTCGTATGAGGAAGGTTTTGTGTTGAAACTCTCTATAATTAGAGCTCTGGTTTGGACACCATAAAGCAGCAGCTGAATTTCTCCATATGGAAATAAGTTTTTAAGAGCTTTTGCCGTTTAACTGTGTGAGTTTTGACCACAGTGATCCAAATGACCAGGGTTTCCCGGCATGTATTATTATTGGACACACAAAACCATTTATTTCATTATATAAATAACTTAACCTTACAAAAAATGACTGTGTGTGGTACACTGACAGTAATACCATGGTACTTTAATAAATAGACTTTACACTTTATTTTCCAAAATCACAATTAAAATTTCCCAAGGTGTTGGCATTAAACAAGAATAAAAATATATCTGTATAAAAATATATCTTTAAAATATAATTTGTTCACTTTGTGTGTGTGTGTGTGTATGTATATATAATATATAAAATATAGTAATAATAAAAACAAATGTTAATATATATATATATATATATATATATATATATATATATATATATATCTTCTTATATATATATATTTGTTATTTTTTATGTATCTAAATATATTTACATTTGTTTGTTTCTATTGTTAATTATTAAATATGTGCGGACTTAATATATGGTAATTCTTCTTCAGTAGCATTAAGTATTATTAATATTTTTATAAATAAAATCACAATTAAGAATTTCACTTGAATTTGCTTGTATTAATCAAGAATAACAATAATATAAAAAAAAAACATAAATATAAATATATAGTTTATATATAAATAGCTATATAGATATAAATAAAGTAATTATAGTGTATATAATAATAATAATAATAATAATAATAATATTTACACACACACACACACACACACACACACACACATATATATATAATTTGTTATTTTTATGTATACATCTAAATATATTTACATTTGTTTGTTTCTATTGTTAATTATTAAATATGCTATGTGCTGATTTAATATATGGTAATTCTTCAATAAATAAATAATATATATTAAAATATATATTAAAATATTAATTAAAATAAATATTAAATATTAATTAATATATTTAATATTTTTATTAATAAAATCACAGTTAAGAATTTCACTTGGTGCTTGTATTAATCAAGAACTAAAATAATATTAAAAACAAAATAAATAATAGAAATGAATGTAAATATAAATAAATTGATATATATATATATATATATATATATATATATATATATATATATATATATATCAATATATATATATATATATATATATATATATATATATATATATATATATATATATATATATATAATTTGTTAATTTTATATGCATACATCTAAATATATTAAGTAGTAGCATCTTATTATTAGTAGCATCTACATTATTATTCCTCTAATATTATTAATACTATAATATAGTATTATTTATATGTTTATTAATAAAATCACAATTAAGAATTTCACTTGGTGCTTGCATTAAAACAAGAATAAAAAATAATAGTAAAAACAAAATAAATAATACAAATGAATGTAAATATATAAATAAAGTGAGCAATTGATATATAGTGTAAATAAAAATAATAATATTAATAATAATGTGTGTGTGTATATATGTAATTTGTTATATATATAATATTATATATTTAACATAATTTTATAATTTGTATGCATACATCTAAATATATTTTCATTTGTTTTTATTATTAATTATTACATATGGTATGTGCTGATTTAATATACCGTAATCCTTCTCAATAGCATCAAATATTATAATTATTTGATTCTATGGTTGAGCATTATTACCGAATACTAAGGAATTTTAAACAACGTAAAATACCATGTAAAAAAAGGTCCAAAAACTTTTAAAGAAAAAAGAAAGGTCACAAATAGCTAGTTTTATTTAATTGGCCTTTTTAAATGTATTTTTAATTTTTAAATAATGCAAAAAAATGTGGAAGATACAGCAGAATTCTTCATACAACAACAACAACAACGATATAAGCTATTATTAAAGCTTAAAATATTATCACAAAATCAAACGTTTCTTTCTTTTAGCTGTCATATTTAAATGAAATGTTATAAAAGGCGATGTTTTGGCAGATGACAAAAAAGAAAAACTAGCAAAGAAACACGTTGACTTAAAAGCAGTGTACAAACAAATCTCTCGAGTCTGGGGAAACATTACAAGGAAATGTGATTTACGTCCTTACTAAAATAATTTCGCTTTGAAGAATGCACGCCGGCTCTCGCGAGATTTGAGTTTGAACTGATATTTGAGAAGAGAGCCAGACGGATGCCAGTGAGTCAGAGCGAGTGAGAGAGCGGAGGACGGGACACAGGACGGCCCGACTTCAACCCGACAAAACAACTCCCTCAAGTAGTCTTCTTCTTACCCCACACTCGGAGTTTTTCGCCTTTATTTGTTACCTGGAATGAAATGCTTTTACGTGGATGACTTGAAAGGTGAGTCGCCGTTGTATTTCGCCATATAAAAGGCTAGTTTGACGGTTTGGCTAACGGTCGTGTGTTCGCTTTCACATTCACGCGAGCTGGCGGACGCGAACGCGAACATTTACGCTTTCATTTCACCAAAACGAATCTCCCATTTGGCCACTTACAACAAATAACCGCCTATCTGGTGCTGTACGCCCGCTAGCTGGCGTGTAGAGCTGTAAAATCGCTTTAAAGGGCCTGTGGTGGGTCCGACATTAGATGGACCTACCGTAGGCATGTAGCCAGCTATCGCATTGTCCATTTGTTTCTGTTGGTTCAGGTTATATTCACACCTCCGTAACCAGGAAGTCTGTTCAAATGAAACATTTACCTATCTTTATCACTGCCGGTTAATGTCACTAAACCTTTGGTTTGCGTTATACGCGGATAAGACGTTTTTAGACCCTTTGTTAATGGCTTAGTGGTTCATTTAGCAACAGATCGCCTGTTTAATACGACGAGATAGTCATAGACTACATAATCAATCAATCAATCAGTTTGTAGTCCTTGTGCTACGTGTTGAGACTGGTAAACATGTTGCTGTTACATATTGTGCGTTGGATTATTTCCTGTAATGGTTGAACAAGTACACTTCTGTAGAAATCGAGTGTGTTTTTTCTGAAAATGAGGATTCAGATGTTACTAAATGCCAGTCTTAAGTCATCCAGACTGAGTTCAAAGGGTAGCTTAGTCTAAGGATTGTCCCTAACTTACCCAAGAGAGTTTTCTGTAGTAATAGTGAGAATGAGTTAACTAGTTTCCAGGACCATAGCTGGAAACCTCCCACAGCTGTTTTAGCTAAAATGAGCATTGGTTAATCTTAGAACTGTGGAAAGTGTTGGTTGTGAGGTGTTGACCTGTGTGTGCTGTAAATGTTTATTCAGCATCCACTTTGACGTATTAGTCTGAGTCAATATTAGAGATGTGAGATAAAGAATTGTGTGTTGTGGAGTGTCGAAACCCCACAGCAGTGAAGATTTCAATGAGTTGGGTCTATTTTCATCATTCTGCTGGTGGTGAAATGGAGGATCAGCGTTTGATGTAAATCCTGCATGGAAGCAGCTTATCTTCAGTGTCTACCAATGTGGTCTGGTTTTGATCCGAAAACTAAGGGAGGCGCATGCAGCACCAGCAGATGACCACTGACTTTTGTCATAGTGAATGACAGTGTTTTTTTTTTTTTTTTTTTTTTAATGGCTGAAATTTTTTTTTTTGGCACAAAATAGATATTGCTCCTAATTAAACTGTTTTAAATATTGATACTAATAAAAATAAATGTTTTTTGAGCAGCAAATCAGCATATTAGAATGGTTTCTGAAGGATCATGTGACTGGAGTAATGATGTTAAAAATTCAGATTTGAAATCACAGGAATAAATTCAAATAGAAAGCAGTTTTTTAAAATAGTAAAAGGATTTCATAATTTTACTGTTTTTGCTGTACTTTGGATCAAATAAATGCAGTCTTGTTAGGCAGAAGAGACTTCTTAAAAAAAAAGACATTAAATATCTTGCTGTTCAAAAACTGTTTTTATGTTTATATTTCTGATCAAATGTGTACACACACAATTATTAATATATAAAAAAATATATTTTTTTTAGAAATGTGCCAAATTAAGTAAATAAACATTTCTGATGATAAATTAAGTAATGTTTATGTGCAAGTAATATTAATTACGTTGAACATGTTTGATAAAATATCACTTTCGTGTATGTGTACACGCACGCATACTCATTTGTTTATATATAAATAATATTTATCAGAAATGTGCCATATTAAGTCAATAAACATTTGTAATAAAATATTACTTATGTATATAACCGTTTTAATGTTTATTTATTTTTAAGTAATATTTCTAATATTTTTTCATATATTTGTCTTTGTTTGCATATTAGTAATATTTTTCAGAAATATGACTAATTAAGTCAATAAATATTTATGAGAGAATATTCTTTCTATAAATAATTTTGTTTATATGTAAGTAATATTTATTAAGTTTATCAACATTTCTGGTAAAATATCACTTCCGTGTGTGCATTTTATGTGCACACAGACACACAATTTATTTGTTCATATATAAATAATATTTATAAGAAATTGTGCCAGATTAAGTCGATAAACATTATAAAATATTACTTGTGTGTAACTTTAGTTTTATTTATTTAATTATTATTTAGTAAGTTAAACATTTCTGAGAAAATACCACATTTTGTGTGTGTGTGTTTACACACACGTATTTGCTTATATATAAATAATATTTAGCAGAAATATTATGCCAAAATAGGTCAATAAACATTTCTGATAAAAACTATTTTTGTATATAACTGTAATTAGTGTATATATGTGTGTGGGACCCTGGACCATAAACCAGTCATAAGGGTAAATTTTTGAAATTGATTCATACACATGAAAGCTGTATGGTTTTTCAGGAAAGGACAATATGTGGCCGAGATGCAACTGTTTGAAAATCGGGAATCTGAGGGTGCGAAAAAATCAAAATATTGAGAAAATAACCTTTAAAGTTGTCCAAATGAAGTTCTTAGCAATGCATGTTACTAATCAAAAATTAAGTTTTGATATTTACGGTAGGAAATTTACAAAATATCTTCATGGAACATGATCTTTATTTAATATCCTAATGATTTTTGGCGTAAAAGAATAATCGATCATTTTGACCCATACAATGTATTGTTGGCTTTTTCTACAAATATGTGACTTAAAACTGGTTTTATGGTCCAGGGTCACATATATGTAGTTTGTTTGTTTATTTGTTTTTATTTATTAATGATTTATTTATTAACTTTATTTATTTATTATTATTTATTTATTTTGTTTTTAAGTAACATTTATCAGAAATATAATGCCAAATTTAGGCAAACTCAAAGTCTGCTACTCTTTTATTATTATGATGCCTATCTGTGATTTAATGCAAAGCAGTCTTTTATGTGGGATCAGGATTCAGATTTTCTCATTCTGAGTATCTGGATGATCTCATTCTGCCACAGGTTATAAGACCAGATTTGGCAACTTGGATGACCACAAATGAAGCAGAAGATCTGCTTGAGAAGGTTGTGATGAAGTTCTTTGGGAGAAAAAAAGTTTGACGTTGAGATCTGTGTGTATTGTGTATTTGCCATGTTTACGAATTCCCCATGGTCTTGTTCTTGACCTTAATCAAAGTCTTGGGCTTGTTTCTCTCTGCGTAGCTGCAGAACAATGGCTGCTTTATGCTAGAGCTGGAAGTGCCATGCAATCAGGTGCCTTACTAAACACACACCAAACTGCACTAATAAGAGTTTGTGTGTTTCGAGAGCCAGACATGCCTCAGAATGGCAAGAGACGTTGTTGTTGTACCTCTGTGGCCAATGCGTGTTAACACAGCACATTAATTCTTCTAGGAAATGCTTCTGTGACATTGAATTCAAAGTTTTTGCTGTAGAGACAAACGTTTTTGCCTGCTGCCGGTATCAGTGGTTAAGCATGGCTGGTAATGTAGTTGATGAATTCTTTGTGTGCAGAGGTCAGGGCCTCATTAAAGCAGCCACAGCATTTATGCATGCATTCATCATAAGTCCCCACAATGCAATGGTTTCAAAGACCTCATTGGCAGTGATCCGTGCTGCAGCCACTTATTAAATGACTAGTTACTTGTTAATTTCTCTTATGATGTACAGTGCAGTTAACAATTCAGTATAGCAGCATTCAAAATAATAGTGATTAAAGGGCTGTTCACACTGAGGATGATAATTATAACTATAAAGTTGTTATTAATCTAATTTGTAAGAAAGGAAAGTCCAAATCATGGGTATATAGAGGAAGTGTCATTGGAATCCGTTTTAGAATTTTCCAGTTGATGAAAGATGGAACATTCACAGCCATTCAGAATGGAGAAGTTGAGAATCAGATTTCTTTACTGGGTCTTTTTACAGAATTGGTCCAAACTGTTGTCCCTCACCCAAAAAACACATTTAAAAACATTTAAGTATTCAAATCTTAGATGTTTATTAAGGCCCTTTTATTATCTATTGAAATCCAAAATTATATTTAAAATATCAGTAGGCTTAATATTAGGGCTGTCAAACGATTAATCGTGATTGATTGTATACAAAATAAAAGTTTGAGTTTGCCTAATATATGCGTGTGTACTGTGTGTAATTATGTATATATAAATACACATGAATTGATGTATATATTTAAGAGAAATATGTTATCCAAGTGAAAAATATTTGTCTTTATATATAATGTAAATTATATAAAAAGTATAATAAATACATATACTTGTAAATATTTCTTATATATGTACCTGAATGTGTTTGTATTTATATATACATAATAATTGTACACAGTATGCACACGTTTATTAGGCAAACTCAAACTTTTATTTTGTATGCGATTAATCGTGATTAATTGTTTGACAGCCCTACTTAATATATATAAAATCAATGTATGGCGAGTAGATAGGCCCCATCATTTTGAGGTAAATGTGTTCAAAAGTACGATAGATCTGTGTGTAGCTTTAAAGAATGACACTTTTTTTTTTTTTTTTTTTTTTTTTTGGTAGTTATTCCGTAACATTTAGTTTTTACATGTGTACAACTGTTCAGAACTGTGCTAGCTATCCATGTGCTTATCTAAAATTGTCACTACCAAAACAAACTTTTGGTTAAGTTTTGATAGTGACCACTTTGGTTTTTATTTTTTTTATTTATTTATTTATTTTTTTTTGATGTTATCCTATAAAAAATTGTCACTACCGTAACAGTCATGACCAAACATGTCATCATTGTTTCGGTAGTGACAAAAGGGAGCACGTACTGTAATCTTTTGTTTGTGGGAAATCAACAATTTTAGTACAGTTATGCAAATTATTAAAGTTTTAGTATGTGAGTTAAAATTCTGTAATGTGATGTGGTCGCTATCAAAACGTTACTGTCACGACCCAAACATGGGATATTTTGTCAAAAATAAAGTATAATGAATTATCAACAAAGATGTTATAAAAGTTTTTGATTCAATGTATATTCAAACTAATGAATCCTTAGGTTTAAAATGAGTATGATCAACT
Source organism: Cirrhinus mrigala (assembly GCA_036247105.1). Taxonomy (NCBI): domain Eukaryota; kingdom Metazoa; phylum Chordata; class Actinopteri; order Cypriniformes; family Cyprinidae; genus Cirrhinus; species Cirrhinus mrigala. Next base: position 5,209,179 of record CM070025.1, on the reverse strand, counting down.
TTTTGCCTTTTACAAAGAAAAATTGGTTTTAAAATACAACAGATTTTATAAATCACAATTAAAATATTGTTAAAATTTGTAATTGTTATTGATTTACCTCTGAAAACTTTTTAATAAAATAGCAAAAATATATTTACAAGGAAGATGTAAGCATACCTTAATAGGTCAGTCTAACCCTTCTAATTAAATTATATATTACTGTGTTTCGGTAGTTACAAATATTCCAAAACTTTCTGAAAACATGATATGAGAGTTAACTGCACATTTACTAGAAATGAGTATCTTTGATATAATACAATTTGCATACATACAAAATTTGTGGAAAAAGACACATTTTTTTCCCAAGATGTTTCCAACTCTTTGAACCAGTTCTGTAGAATGGCCCTACTATGCGTGGGTATTCGAATCGAAATCGCGATCTCTTAACGTCTTGTCGTTTAAGTTTGCTTGTGCAAATGCTTTTCTGTGCTCTGGCTGCATTGCTGTAAGGGAGTGTTTCCTCTACTTCTGTGGTGACTGTGACTTGTGAAACAGTGTTCAGGAAATCCAGGGAGACACGTGTTTGTTAAAGGAAGTGTGTACATAGTGTCTATGTAGCGCCATTTCTATGTGTTTTAATCTGGCAGGGCGCTAGTTTGTGTACTGTAAACAGAATCTGCCCTTTTAAAAGGACAACAAACATGAATCACTTGATGAAACGGAACTGATATTATTGATTTATGTATACTGAGTTTTTCCCCACATGAACCACTTACGTAATTTTGCATAAAATCTGTAATTTCCTAAAAGCTGCAGATAAATCTGATCCGAGTGCTTTTGGTTTCGTAAGAGACACTGTATCCGGAGATGAGGGGAGCATGATGGCAAATGACGTGCTGTTTTGAAAGCCACATGAATGCAGGTGTTTCGATGCGGAGGCTTGACTGCTTTTGTCTCAATTTGTTTGTCAGCGCCAGTGAAGTTTTGTTTTGAACTTCTGCATTCATACTCGCGCACACACAGTTGATATTTTCAGCTTCACTTTCCCCAGCAGACTTTGTGTACAGCAGCCGTATATAGAAAGCCTGTGTTTAGCGCTCCTCAATTGGAGCTAAATCTTACTGCTGAATGACCTGGGGAGGCCAGCTGAACTGGCAGTGTCTGGATCAGATGGTGACGTCTTAATCTCCGTCCTTCATTCAGTGTCTGAGAGTGAAGCTCTTTTAGATTAGCCACTCAACCCGCAGCAGTGTTAACACTATCATTCACCAGCTAGAGTTTGTTAATCCTGCTGTGTATCATAATATCGAGACGACTGTGTTGGGGAAGAAGCTACTTGAAATCTGTCACTTCCCAATGGTATTTTCAGTTTGTATGATAGGTTTAACTGGATTCGAGCTGTTTTCTGAATTACCTGGCACAACAAGTTACGCAATTTGAGCAACAGCCTTAAGGGAATAGTCAAAAATATTTGGAAAAAAGTTTGTTGAAAATGTCCTCATTCTCAGGCCATCTGAGATGTAGATGAGTTTGTTTCTTCATCAGAACAGATTTGGAGAAATGTAGCTTTACATCACTTGCTCACCAATGGATCCTCTGCAGTGGATGGGTGCTGTCAGAATGAGAGTCCAAACAGCTGATGAAAACATCACAATAATACACAAGTCATCCAAACCATGCCAATATATCAATTAAGATCTTGTGAAGTGAAAAGCAGCTTGTTTGTAAGAAACAAATCCATCATTAAGACATTTTAACTATAAACCATTACTTCTGGCCAAACTGCGATTCTATAATAATGCTTCTTCCAGTGAAAAAGTCCATCTTCTTTTGTCCTCTCACATCAAAATCCACCCACATATTTGTTTAGAACTGCTTTGGACTGTTTTCACTTATGTGAAAGTGTTTGATCTGTGCATATTTTTCTCCTGAGTCAGATGAGATGACTTTTCAATTAAAAACTTGTGGATGGAGGACTCAAAGCAACAATTTAAAGTTAAAATGCCTTAATGATGGTTTTATTACAAACGTACAGATTGTGGATCATTTACATGGCTTGTAGATTATTTTAATGGTTTTTATCAGCTGTTTGGACTCTCATTCTGATGGCACCCATTCACCGCAGAGGATCCGTTGCTGAGCAAGTGATGTAATGCTAAATCCAAATGCTCTAAATCTGTTCTGATGAAGAAACGAAACTCATCTACACCTTGGATGGATTTTCAGCTAATGATTCCTTTAAACACATGGATATATTTATACTAAATACAGCTTATTAACTAGGATATATCCTAATTTGTGATCCAGGACCACAAAACCAGTCATAAGTTTCAATTTTAATAATCCGAAAGCTGAATAAATAATCTTTTCATTGATGTATTTATGTCCATTATCTGTATAGGACAGTATTTGGCCGAGATACAACTGTTTGAATATCTGGAATATGAGAGTGCAATCTAAATATTGAGAAAGCCGCTTTAAAAGTCCAAATGAAGTTTTTAGCAATGCATATTACTAATTAAAAATTACGTTTGGATATATACGGTAGGAATTTACAAAATATCTTTATAGAACATGATTTTTTACTTAATATCCTAATGATTTTTGGCATAAAAGAAAAATCAATACTTTTGACCCATATTATGTATTGTTGGCTATTGCTACAAATTTACCTGTGCTACTTATGTCTGGTTTTGTGGTCCAGGGTCACATTTATGTAACTGTTTTTCTGGACAAACAAACCAGAAATGAATGAATTGTCCCTTAAAATACTGATTTGAACAAGGTGTTTTTATGTGTGGGATGTATTTGGTTTTTGCTTCAGTTTTTCTTGGTGTAGAGCAGCTTGCACAATAAAATGTGACGCCATAGCCTGTGACATTTATCACAATGTTCTGGTATTTGTTGAAAAAGTGGCTTGTTACTGGAAAAGCTGTTTGGGGAAAAAAAAGTTGTGCTGTTGACTACTGAAGTCATTGTTATTTGCCTCACTTCTTATTTACTCCCTAACACAGCCAGATGAAGTATTGATGTTTAACAATACTGTTTGTTCTGTTCCGTATGTAAACGCACAGGATACTGAGCTATTTCTGTTTTATTATGTCTCTCAGCACAAGTGCCGCCCGCTAGCCAGAGGTCATTTTGCTTGGTTAATATTGCATAAGGACCATTGAACACTACAGGTTGTAGCTCCACCTGTCCTTGTTCAGTCTGCTGTGCTCTTTCCCGGTTAGATTGGAATGGAGACGGATTATGGCCAACCTGAATAAGCCTTTTATTTTAGCTGCTCAGCTGACAGCAGTTTGGAAAGCAGCTCGGGGATTTTGGATTTGGTGTGTCAAGCTTAATATCTGATCAAAGCTTTGTGTCCAGTATAAATATCAGTGTGAACAGTGCCATACAAGGTGAAGCGTGGAGAGTGATCAGGAAGTAGCAGGGCGGGCTTTTAGGACTGGAGGGAACGTACGTTGTCGCAGGGAGGAAGTCTGTCCTTGGTGAAGAATGCTCCCGGAAATTGCTTTAATAAGCTCATTACAGAAATCCCACTGCATTCTGTACACACGCCGCCTTCTCCTGGGCTGCACGCGGGATGCTTGCCAGCTTCTGAGACGTGTGTGTGTGTGTGTGTGTGTGTGTGTGTGTGTGTGTGTGTGTGTCCTGAAGCAGCTGGGACAGTGGCAAGCCCTCTCATTCTGGCATAATCAGCAATTGTGCTGATGAAGAAAAGCCTATTTGGTGTCTTGGTGAACACACAAACACAGAGCAGATGAACTCGGTCTCACAAAATGCCTAGCTGCTGACATCATTTCCTCCCGGCCCTCAGCTGACTGGAAAAGGGGGCGGAAGGGAGAAAAAAGGGGGGAAAAAAGAAGGCTGGAATCCTTTATACTGTGCTGGCGTGTCCGCCCTGCCTGTTGCTGTAACTGCTCGTTCTTAGCCACTTTGGGTAGAGGGAAACTTCTCAGCAACTTCTCAGCTGGTTCACATGGTTCCTTGAAGTTAGACATTACTGTAGTAGCCGTATAAATCTCCCGATGTCTCACTCATGTGAGCCACTCTTTATGATGTTGGCTGCTGTTTTATGTGAGCTAAATGGCTTCCATATGTGAAAAATGGAGTTGCAAATTTGAATGGTGCATTCAGCAGGAAACTGGTTTTATGGAATACTCATTTTATTCTGGTCTTTTTTTGGTCAAGCTTCTAGCATAGTATTAGATTTGTCCATAAATGTAGGCTTTCTGTTCTTATTAGTTGTGTCCCAAATGACGGTGCACTGTGCACTTAAACTATGCACCATAAACTCTCACACTGTCTAGTGTTTGAGTTTTAAAAGCCCTAAAAAGCAGGGCCCTATGATTTCTGCAATGCGCACAGAAATGCGGAATCCAGAATGTTATCCAATTTAGTAAAAATTCTCATCCGTTGTCTCATTAAATAAGGACGTAAATGCATGAAAAACGTCTCCAGAATTGCTCTGAGATACATTCATTAGCATTTGTCCATTTCATATGAGAAAAACTATCATTATACAAACTCAGGGTTTGTTTCCATCCTCTCCCCTCCTTGCTGAAGTGATCGATTTCAAAAGGGAAAATGAAACAGATAAAACGGCGTGCATAAGTAAGGGATTACACGCTTTTGCGACCATCAGCAACTGCACGCGATCACAGAATGCACGCTTTCCCACCCGAAACACCCCTCCCCCCCGACCACACAAAGTGGTTTGTGCCCCCCTGAGAAATTCAAATGCCCTCTCGATGGAGGAGCACCGGCTCTTGGTTCATTTGGTCCAGACCAAAAAGGAAAATGGTACATTTGGTCTTGGTCCACTTAGGGTTCACATTGCATTTTAGACAGTGAACCTAAAGATGCCAAACCTAAAGGCATAGCGATACGCATCTTGTCGTTACGTTCTGGTTTTGGTTAGTTTAGAAGTATTTGGTCGGTGTTGCTTTCATAGTTCATTCGAATCGCACCAGAATTTGTTTAGAAGAGAACTGAGACCCATCTCGGTCTGCTTGTTTGGTGCCTACCAGGGTTCGGATGGCAGCGTTCATGCTTACTCAGATGAACCACACTAACAGAGTAATCCCACCAGAGTTCCTTTTAGGCTGTGTTCACACTTGTAATTAAGTTCATTTGGACCATAAGGGAAATGATACATTTGGTCCTGGTCCACTTAGCATTCACACTGGCATTTTTGACAGTGAACCTAAAGATACCGAGCCTAAAGGCATAGTAATACTATGATGACATAATAATAATAATAATAATAATAATAATAATAATAATGTTTAATTGTTTAATTTTCATTTGATTAAAACAAATTAATGTTTTATGCCTTCAACAGAAAAAACTAAACTACATGATGCAGAATTTCTACAATTTGTTAAAATGAAAAAGATAAAGTAGTTCAATATTCAATTAAAAAGACATGCTTTTTGATGGTTAACAAATTAAACCATTAAAATGAAATGTTAAATATAAAATGGAATTTGAGAGAAAAAATGTATTTAATAGAGCTGTAAAAATTGTAATAAATTGTTAAATTGTACAAGTTTTAATTAATTTTACATGCTTTTTAGTTACAAAATTTTAATTTAGCCATTAAAAGTTCAGAGTCCAGAAATGTTAAAACAGCATAAAAAGGAATCCAGGAATATTAAAATGGGGGAAAAAAATTGAATTTGAATAAATAAATAAATAAATGAATAAATGGAATTTGGGGAGGGAGTCAGATTTCATAAATTCTATCTAAGCTAAACAAATAAAGCTGCAACAGTTGAGTGAATGAAGTATCTAGTATTCCATGTTCTTTTAATTAAGTGCATCATCTGGGTGTTTAAAGTGCACCTGTTTCTTTTTTTTTATTTTTTTTTTTAACTTGTCATGTGAAAATACAGTTCACACTGTTTATGCACTATTCTAAATTGTTTTGTAATTTGAGTTTGCAAGTTGGAATGCACCTATTGTCTTAAAGAAAAACAGTCTTGATTTAATGTGTTTAACTTTTGGGCACTGAAATTTCAGCAACTGAAAATACTTGGCAGAAAGAATTTTTGGTTTGCGCCAAATTATTTTTGGAGGGCTAAAGCCTTTTTTTTTATTATTATTATTTTTTTTTTTAAATGTTAAATGGGCACTTGACCATGTCAGAACAGTGACTGGATAAATGTATGACCTGAAACACAACAACCTAAATAGCTAAATAAGTTACCCAAATTAAATTACCCTATCTTTTTTGGCATTTGGCTAAATGGGAAATATGTCATTTTGGTTTTGGTAAAAAACAAAAAAACAATAACAACAGTGTATTATTAGTTTGCTTGGTAGATGATTATTATTCATTTATTTTTTTAATCAAATATCTGGGTGTTTCTTCTCCTTTTTTTTTTTTGGTTGTTTTTATGAAGTCAGTGAACGCATTGTACATCTACCTGTTAGCAGTCAGCTTTTTACGAGGGATATAAACAGATTCTGAGTAGTTAAAGATTGTTGTGATAATGAAACAATGTTCAGAAAATGGTTTTCCTTTGCCTCAGCTTGTCAGGCTGGATTGTTTGTCTGTTGTCTCCTGGGTGCAGTGTGTGTTTGTTTTCTATAAAAGCATTTACACCCAGTAAATGAAATTCTGTGAAGCTCTCACAGATGTAATTAACTCCTCTAGTGTTTACATGAACTCCCCAAGACCCCTTTGTTAAACAAAGACCAGCTAGTTTTGACTTTTACTGTAACATTGTGATGAGTTGAAATTCTCTTCATAAAGGACCCAGACTCAAATATTAAAAGCTAATGCTTATGTCTTTTATTATACCAGTGACTAATGAGGGTAATCACATGGAAATATGCCTCACTGGGGTTCTGTGTGAGCTCACTAATATGTCACTTCATATTCCTTAAAGTAGTTTTAAAACGTTTCTGAAAAGTATCAGAACTATAAAACAAAAACGTATGTTTACAGTTGCTGTAGCCTTGAAGGAAATCAAGCATGGGAAACTGTCCTTGATGGGCTAGAAAAATGTGAGTAATGTTCATATGATGTCTAAACAGCATACCACACTGGTTAGACAAGGTAGGTGTGTTGTGGGAATGCATTCAACACCGTCAGCTGTTTTGCATTGAAGCTCTCAAATCAGTTTCATTTCATTTGGTGCGCTTTATTTCTCATCATCAGCTCAACCAGCAAATGTCAATTAAAATGAGCAAGAGCCGTTTGCGCATACCAGTCAGTGTTATCAGGACTAGACTAAACCCATAGAGCAGAACAGTGCAGATGTTATCTGTGCTAAACTATTGTTGGGAATACGATGAACCCCAAATGAGGGTAATGTGTCTGTTAATGGTATCTTATCCATCTTGACTGTTATCAGCTTGCCGTGGCATTTGTCTCAAGGGCTCATACGTGTCCGTACGCGTGTTTTGACAAGTCACCAGAGTGGAATATGAGTGGATGTATTTTAGGTGCACACAGGAAATCGGCATTGATCGCATATTCAAGCGTATGTTAGGCCGAATATATGTTTATATAAGTTTAATTATTCTAAGTGTTCCCACTCTTCTTTCTGTTGTTATCCGGGAACATGCTGGAACAATCATTTATCTCAGTTTCCTTGTGTTGCGTAAACACACACATGGAGCTCTTGGCGTCTTCTGTTAATAATAATCCCTGAAACTTGCTCAGGTCAGCTAGCTGGATGTTGAGATTCATCAGTTGTCTGCTTGTGAAATAAGTCACCAGATGTGCACCAATGTTTAAAAGACTAATAATTGTATTATTTAAAGTAATTACAAACAATTCTTTCTTCAGGCAACATAGTTCATTAGTGCAACTATTATATTCAGGATGTGTTGGAGCATTATTTGGTGCGCTTGTATCTCCTTTTTGCAATCTTGAATGCGCCTTTGAAATCTCATTGGATACGCACTTTTGTTAGCTGGTGGAATATTTCAATATGCTCTGTGCACCTTATGATAATAACCAAACAGTATTGCTGCATCCCAGTTGTCCTACTTATGTTATGTTCTAAAAGTATGTACTCTTTTTGTGAAGAAAAAATACATACTTTTGAGTCTGTCACAGAAGAGCAGGCAAAATTTGGGACATTGCATCATGACAGCTTCTGCGTAGTTGCATGCATCCTGTCAGTATAAATTGAAAAGAAAAGTAGCATTTGATCTTTCATTCTTTCATTTAACTCGTATACTTTAGGGCCCTATAAAATCAGTTGTATTTTTTTCCAAATTCAGTTTTATTTTTTTTCCCTGGATTCCATTATTTATTATTATTATTATTATTATTATTTCATTTTAGTTTTTCTGGGCTCTGTTTTAATGGTTGTATGCATAAAGCATGTCTAATTTAATGAAATGCACACAATTTAATAGCAATTTATTAAAAGTTTAACATCTTTTTTTAGAGACCTATGAATTGCATTTTATTTTATTTTTTCTTTAATTCATTTTTATTTTTATCAAATTCTGTGTTTTCCATTTTAATTTTCTGGATTCTATCTTAATAGTGCTGTCAAATGATTAATCGCAATTGCATTTAATCACATCCAAAAGTTTTTGTTTACACTGTATATATACACACACACACAATATCCACCTTATTTTTTTCCGTATGAGTGGGTGCAGCCATTTGTAAATGTTTTGTGTCTGGCTTCCGGTCTCATCTACTTCCACCTATTTTTAGCTGCACAAAAAGCTCGTTTTGCTGCTTGATATTGCAAACTGGTGTGTCTTACCATATTATTTTAATGTATCATCTTAATTATGAGCACGCTGGTTTGTAGTGCAAGCTGTTTTACCATTTACTACACTTCGATATTCTTCTCGTTACTTCCCTATGGCGGAATATGAGCCGGAAGTCTAACACATTACCAGAAAACGGCTTACTTCCACACTGAAAAATAAGGTGGATACATGCATATATTATGTAAACAAACTTTTATTTTGGACGTAATTAATCATTTGACAGCACTGCATTTTAATGATTTCTTTACATTTCAATAATCAATCATTCTTAATTGTTTTTATTAGAAAATCAACTTAAATTATCTATTTATTTATTTTTTACTATGTTGTGCATTTAATTTTTTCTGATAAATAAATTAAGGCATAAAACATTAGTTTTCTTTTCATTAAACCCTTCCTTTTTTTTGCAAACAGTGCAGTTTATGGTTAAAATAAAAACATGGGAAAAATGTTGATTATTTCTTAAAATAATGTTTTAATAATAACTTTATTAGTAGTAGTGGGACTATTATTACATCAAGTCATGTATTTCTGTCACAGTTTTTTCAAGTTAAATTGAACATTTATTTTGACAGGTTGCTGTGATGACCTTTGTTTCTGTTTGTACATTCCTATAACGATAGTTTTTCTCAGAAGAAACGAGAAAATGCTCATGAAGTGACTCTCAGCAGTTTGTGTTCATGTAGTCGTATTGAGCCATCAGAGACTGAAAACACTGTGAGCGTCACATGCGCTTCAGTATTTGTGTAGTAAACGAACAGAGGCACACAGAACACGTAGGATTGGTATTTAAAGTCTTTTTGTTGCTTAATATTAACAGACACTAGTCCATATGGTGTTTTGATTTAAGAGTACTGACCTACTTTTGATTCCACATTATACGGTAAATTCCAATTTTTATGACTGGATTCTGTGATTCCGTCCACGTGTTCCACATCGCGGAAATCATAGGGCCCTAATATTTGCATAACATGCCTTTAAAAGTTACTGGCCAAATGTATCTTTTATAAAGTTTTAAAATTGTTGCAAAGGATTTATAACACTGGTTATAACACTAAAATAGTGTTTTCCATCAGGTTAGATATTGATTACTAATCACTCAAGCCCGTTTGCCCAAACCTTTCCATTTAACCTTTGGTCTCGCATATTTTGTGTAAATTTGTGGAACAATTACTGCTCTGGGAAAGTGCATCACAATTCCTATCAATCTTTGTGTGATGCCGGAAAACAAAGGTGTCATTGATTGTAAAGTGGAACTCATTTGGCTGACTATCTGCTTCCTTTAAACGCATTAGCAAATACTCTAGTGTGTTTTGAATGGAGAGTGTGAAAAACCCCAACTGGAAAGTGTGTGTGTTTGAACAAGGAGGTTAAAGTATTTCTGGTATGGCTCAGAGGCAGCAGAGAGACTTGGATCATAAAGAGAAAGAAACATCTCATGCAAATTGCCAAAGAGGCCAGAGTGTGGAAAACGCCTCTTATTTTAGTCATTAAGTAAATGTCCTGTTATTCCTGTGGCTTCTCATGTGACAGTCCGGAGTGTTTTTGGGAAGTTCAGATGATTCATGCCAGTGTCTCTTCCTCATTCTATTGAGACGGACACTTTTTATTGTGCTGCATGTGACGAGATCACACCTATTCAATTGCAAAACACTTTCTGTGCTAACTAAAGTATCTTGCTGCACCCACACTGTGGTACATTTAACCCACAGACATTCATTTAGATCTGAAACTAAATTAATTTTCTTCTGAAACGAGAGCCCTCGGCAGCTTCTCTGGTGTGTTTGTGAAAGGCCTGCAGGCAGGGTGAGGAAACTTATCTTTGAATGACAAGAAGGATCCTCATTCTCTTCCCTGTCACATTTTGCTCTGTCTCAGGTTTCTGACCATTACAGTTTCTGTGGCTTTCACTGGCATGCTGTAGTTTCGTCTATCCTGGTACTGTGTCAGGACGTCACGTCCTGTTCAAAAGTGGTTCTGCAGTATTTTGGTAATTGTTTCATTACTGTGAACTTGCTGTTTTCAGCCTTTCATCAACTTTTCCACTGAGTCAGTGCTTCTCAAAACACGTCTTGGCAGTGTTTAATGTTTTCAGACAGCAGGATTCAATTGCAGCATTTAAATTTGCTGCTCACATGAAATTCATGAACCAAACACTGAAAGTGGACAATTGCTTTAAGTATGTGTTAGTATTTCTATACGTTTTCCTGTAGGTTCCGATTGGGGTTTAATTTATGGCTGGTTGTGCGTAACATATTGTTGCTACGATAGTAAGTACAAATCAAGGACACCGTAAAATAGAGTTACCCAGAATTTTGTAACACATTGTATTTATTTATTTTACAAGCAAAATCAAAAACTTGTGATATATACATATGACTATAGTGGTTAATAAAAACCAGTTAGTACTACTCCTAACCCATATAGGGTCAAGTACACGCATCATGTTTCCGTTCATTTGGGGTTTGAATGAAAGTCATGATGACTTGTGGTTCAGTGAGTGAGTCAGGTCTTAATTGAGTAACCACTCTCATTTAGTGAATGATTCATTATTAGGGCGGCTTGATATGGAGGACAAATAAAATTGATTTGACACAAAAACTTCAAGAAGATTTAAAGCTGGAAAAAATGACGTTATCCAAATATGTGTGTCTATTTTTATTTCTGGGTAAAGAAAACATCACTCCCAACTACTCAAAGGAAAGAACCAGTCATTTACTCAAGTGACACTCTGTGAAATGTTTCATCCAGCATTCAGCGAACAATTTAAAAAATATATACTGTCATTATTTACTCACCCTCATGTCGTTACAAACCAGTTTTAGAATTTCTGAAAATATAATTTGTTTCACAGAAGGGAAAAAGTCATAAAGACATGACGGTGAGTGAAATGACAATTCAGTGTTTCCCTGCCATTATATTAGGGGGTGGCCCGCCCCCCCAAATGGCAGCCCCCGCCCCACTTGAAGGTCAAGTAAACTTTTTCTATATAGCGCCAGATCACAACTAAAGTCATTTAAGGTTACCTTTCCTATAGAACAGGTCTATACCTTGTTCTTTTATTAAACAAACGAAATAGCCTTATGTTATTTATCTTATTTACACAACGGCATGTCATTTTTGTCTCTAACGTTACGTGGTCACGCGTCTACAATTTCTTCTTCGTAAAAACGGATTTACTCTATAGCACGGGATGCCACAGAGTTCGTAAATTTTTGGATTAATAAATCAAAAGTAGGTCTCTCACTTATTTCGAATCGTGATATAGGCTAGTGTCTGTGAATATTAAAACGCAAAAAGACGGTTTAAATATGAATCCTCCATGATCTGCTTGGCTCTGTATGAATGAACGGTGGAGACGCCATTCATTCTATGTTTACTACGCAAACAGTGAAGCACACGTGATGCTCGCGGTTATTTTTGGCCTATGCGTCTCAATATATGTACTTTTGTACAGTGTAATGTAGGTGTTTAAATATTCCAATTTCTGGCTAATTTAAATAAAACAATTAAATGCAGAAATTATAATAATAACAGAAATAACAGAAAAAAAAAACTTTTTTTGTTTGTTTGGCAGGAAATGAAAGGGTTTAATTTTCATTTCATTAAAAATGAATAAATGTTTAATGCCTGTATTTGATTATCAGAAAAATTAAAACGCAAGAATTTCTGGAAAACCAAAAAAACAGTAAGAGTTTTTAAAGTCTCTTCTGCTCACAAAGTCTGCATTTATTTGATCTAATGTACAGCAAACACACTAAAATACTTTTACTTTTTTAAAAAGCTGCTTACTATTTACATACATTTTAAAACGTAATTTATTCCTGTGATTTCAAAGCTGAATTTTTAGAATTACTCTAGTCTTCAGTGTCACCTGATCCTTCAGAAATTATTCTAATATTTTGATTTGTTGCTCAAAAAACATTTGTTGAAAACAGCCGAGTAGAATTTTTCTTTAAAGAATAGAATGTTCAGAAGAACAGCATTTATTTGAAATGGAAATCTTTTGTAACATTATAAATGTCTTTATCACTTTCATTAATTTAAAGCATCCTTGCTAAATAAAAATATATTTCTACAATTTATTTTCTAAAAAAAAAAAAAAATTATACTGACTCCAAGCTTTTGAATGGTCTTGTGTATAATGTTACAAAAGCTTTTTGTTTCAGATAAATGCTGATCTTTGGATCTTAAACATAATGATGATGATAATAATAATAATAATAATAATAATAATAATAATAATAATAATAATAATAATAAATTATTTCTTGAACAGCAAATCAGAATATTATAATGTTTTCTGAAGGATCATGGGACACCGAAGACTGGAGTAATGATGCTGAAAATTCAGCTTTGATCACAGGAATAAATTACATTTTAAAATGTATTCAAATAAAAAAAATATTTTAAATAGTAAAAATATTTAAAAATGTTACTGTTTTTGCTATACTTTGGATCAATTAAATGCAGGCTTGGTGAGCAGAAAAGACTTCACAAAACATTAAAAATCTTAATTCAAAAACTTGGTTCAAAAACTTCTGACAGGTAGTGTGTATCTCAGTGCATTGTGCAGCCATATTCCACACATGCATCTTTTCTCATTTTACTTACTAGAATCACAAACTGATAAAGAAATGAACTAATTTTTTTTTTATTGCAAATGGTTGCACCTAAAATTAAAAATTGTAATTATAAATTTATTGACATTTTGCATTTTGTCTCACTCGGCCATGTCTCTGTTTCTCTTCACAGATCAGGTCGAGATCCAGCCTGGTGACTCCAAACTGACCCGTGTGTCCCAACTTGAGCTGCCTGGCTCAAGGGAGCAACTTGCAGAGAGTTCACCGCCATGTCTTAACACCTCACACTCCCCTCTGAAAACCCTGTCCCCCCTTCCCTCTCTCTCCCCTCCCTCCCCCTCCTCCTCTTCCTCCTCCTCCCCTCCTGCCCTCCCTGTAGAAGCTTCCCAGTCCTTTGCAAACCACAGTGCCTCCTCTGGAGAAATGAGTCTGCATCAGCCACAGCAGCAGCAACAGGGGTCCGAGAGGGATCTTCCCTCCGCCGCCTCGTCCGTCAGTCTGCCCTCTGTACGGAAGACGCCTAAAAAGCGTCGCATCTCGCTGCGTTCGCTGTTCCGCCGGCGCTGCGGGGACCCCAAATCCCGCAAGACACGGGCGCTGGCTGCCGGAGTGGACGGCATCGCCAGCGTGGAGAGCGTGCATTCGGAAATGTGCCAGCAGCAGGACCACGCCTCGGCGCTGTCTGCACCAGGTGTGGCCTCCACCTCATCTTCATCTTCCTCTTCCTCAGCCTCAACCTCTGAGCTGCTGGAGTGCCCGCTGTGCCTGCTGCGCCACACCAGAGACCGTTTCCCAGACATCATGACATGCCACCACCGCTCTTGTGCCGACTGCCTTCGACAGTATCTGCGCATCGAGATCTCGGAGAGCAGGGTCAACATCAGCTGCCCAGAGTGCTCTGAGCGCTTCAACCCACACGACATTCGCATGATACTCAACGACCGGGTGCTCATGGAGAAATACGAGGAGTTCATGCTGCGCCGCTGGCTGGTGGCCGACCCTGACTGCCGTTGGTGCCCTGCTCCGGACTGCGGGTAAGCACATTTTTATTCCTTTTTTTTTTTTTTTTTTTTTTTTTTGATTTTTCTGTATACGCAAGTTAAGGTTAAAAAACTGTATGTGAAAGCATCTTTTAGGCTGTATTCATTTGTTAGAAAATGCAGTAAATTTGGAAAAATTATTACAATTTAAATTAGTTGTTTTCGATTTAAAAAAAATATTGTAAAATATAGCTTATTCCTGTGATCAAAGCTGGTTTTTCAGCATCTTTACTCCAGTCTTCAGTGTCATGTGATCTTTCAGAATTCATTCTAATATGCTGATTTGGTGCTCAAGAAACATTTCTTATTGCATGTCGAAAACAGTTGTGCTGCTTCATGTTTCTTTAGAAACCATGATGCATTTTATTTTTCAGGATTTTTTTTTTTGGTGAGGGGAAAAAAAGTTTAAAAGAAAAGCATTTCTTTAAAATCAGGAAATATTTTGTAAAATTATAAGTGTCTTTACTGGTCACTTTTGATCAATTTAATGTATCCTTGTTGAAATAAATGTTAATTTCTTTAAAAAAATAAATAAATAAATAAATGTACCCAAAGCCTTAGAACAGTGGTCTATATGCAGACTTTCTGTAAAAATTATAGCAAACACATAACATCACTAATTCTTTGACTGTCTATCTATCTATATATATATATGTCAAAGAATTAGTATAGCTAGCTATATATATATATATATATATATATATATATATATATATATATATATATATATATATATATATATATATATATATATATATATATATATATATATATATATATATATATATAATATATATATATGGGTCAGTGATGTGACACCAAAATTTTCTGTCCAATTGCATTTTTCAGCTTCAGTTTTTCAATTTAAATGCATTAAACAGATGCCATATATGAAGTACCACTCTCATGTATGGACCCACTTTAACTTTAAAAAAAAAGATTAGTTATTTGTAATTTTTCTGTTATTCAAGGTGTCAGAATATCATGTGGTGCGACCGTTCGACCATAACTGTTGTTTTGGAAAAATCTTTGAAATTACCCTAAATTTTTTTATTTTCTTATATTTCCATCATAATATACAAACAAACTTTGTCTGATTTCCATTTTTATAAAATATCATGTGGCATCATGAAACTACCATTTTAAGACATTTTGAAATCCATTCTAAGATAGGACTTTGCATCATGTACCAATTTGCCAGTGAATCATGGAAGCATCAAGCAGGTTTGTAACTTTCAGGTTTGGCAAAAAAATAACTTTTTTCACAGCAGCAAATAGCTAGAAAAAATCAAAAATAGTTCAAAAATAACTGAGGCTAAAGAAATGCCTGCAGTTAAAGCACTTTTCCACACGTCCCTTTAGATTTTTAATTATATGAGACCTTTGCGTAATTTGGAGCGACTACTCATCATGTGGTGCGACCAATAATAGGAATAACTGCATTAAATTAAAAATATCAAATTTCTGTGGTTGAAATACGAATCACTGCTACAGTATGCTTAAGTGAATGGTATTTTTAAAACATTTTGATCAATTTTATGCAATTTACAGGAAAAAGAAGTCTGCTAACTACATTCAAGAAGGCAACTCTTGTAAAACCAAAAATATGAAATCATTATTTACAAAAAATAAAAAATAAAATGCAAATTTTTTCTGAGCGCTTTAATTACTGAGAATATCAAAAAGAAAAAAAAAAAAAAAATTAAGCATGTTAAGGAAATTAATTCATTTTAATATAACTCATGGCCGCATCACCTTTTTTTTTTTTTTTTTTTTGGCTAATTCATGGAGAGAAAAAAGACTAAAATCACTTAATTCTAAAATTTTATATGAATTTGCGTATGCGACCTTTTTTTTTTTTTTTTAGTGTTTTAAAATTGGGCTGTCAAATTCTTGTTAATATTCCTGTCTAGTTTATATCAGTACATAAAGTAAACTAAATATAAATGAGAAACATTTACTTGGCAAGAAGCTGAATAGCTATATATTAGGTAATGTTTCTTTTATTGTGTTATGATGTTATAACATCTGTGCATTGTACAGCCTATGTGGTATGCATTATGTCATCGATACAGCACAATGCTGACATCCTGTTGCTATAGCAGCATGATAGGAGTTGGGATTTCCATGACACATTTTTTCCCTACTTGAGTCTAAATGGCTGCTCCGGTTTTAACTGCATGGCTGTGATGTTGCCACAGCTGTTTTGTGTTGCCACAGCTGCTGTGTCTGCGTGTGTGTGTGTGTGTGTGTGTGTGTGTGTGTGTGTGTGTATTTGCTTATTTGTGGCCTGTTTGTTTTGGCACGTCTGTCTTGGAAGAAGTAGAGGTCATGTGTGAATGTGTGAGCATTTATAAACAGCCTCTTATTTAAATTGACTTAGGCCAAGTAAATAAGTATATTTACCTGCAGAGTTATACTCGAGCTACAGCAGGCTTTTGCATAGTTGAGCTACAACCTTAATATTTTTGTCAGGCGTAATTGAAAAATAAGTCAGACTAAAGTGTTTACAGGATACTTTTAAAAAAAAAATGAGTAGTTTCAAAAATTCTTTGAAAAATGTCTTTCAAATTTTTGAAAAAAAAAAAAAACAGCAACAAACGAACTGTTATGCTCATCTTGGCTGCATGCATTAAATTAAAAAATACAGTAATATTTTGAAATATTTTTACAATTTAAAATAACTGTTTTCTGTTTGAATAATTTATTTGTGTGATGCAAAGCTGAATTTTCAGCATCATTACTTCAGTCTTCAGTATCACATGACCCATCAGAAAGCACTCTAATATGCTTTCTTTAACATTTTAAATGGTACTGTAGAAGTACTTAATGAATGTGTTGCAAAAGGAATAAATAATTAATTGTAAAGGAGACTCTAGAGCATTTTGTCTTGTAACTTAATTATAATTGCAATTATTGGTTAGGGATTCAGCTTTCCTCTTGTTGAATCTCTGCTCAGATTCGGAGCCAAATATATTTGGGACGTCATCTGAAGTTAGCACAAGCCAAAGGCACAGTATTGTGTTGTGATCAGCGCTTTTGGAGGCTTCACACTGGTGACACTGTCACTTTGAATGGAGTCTTTTATTAGGCCAGTGGAGAGCCTGGCAGCGGATCTTGTCATGCTACGCACTCATCTCTGCACAGATCTGCGCACAGCTGTGCCCTGAGTTTCAATGATAACACGACCTTTTGAGCTGCCTGTTTTCTCTTGTCCTTTTTGGTAATCATTTACACTCGTTTATTTTCTCAGTAGACGCCATTATACCCGTCACTTTGGAGAATGTGCATGTTTGGGTGCTCTCTCTAGTTACATAGAAAAAATTAGGTACTTTTTGCCAGGTACTTTTTAAACTTCAAAGCATTGTCAATGTAGAAAACAAGAACTAGTCTACATGTCATGGCAGGTTACAGTTTTTAGGTCTGCTTTGATGGGAAATCAGAGAAATATTTCTGAAAATGGATAAATGGCACCACATGACAAGAGGGTATTTGCTTACACACTTACTATGTGAAACTGTTATGAAAGCATTTATGCTTAAGGGCTGATCATCAGATACAGGTAAACTGGCGTAAAGTGAGTTATAATAACAGTTTTTCAATAACAGCTGATTTCAGCATTGATATTAATAAGAAATGTTTTTTGAGCAGCATATCAGAATGATTTCGGAAGGATCATGTGACACTGAAGACTGGAGTAATGATGCTGGAAATTCAGCTTTACATCACAGGAATAAATTACAATTTAAAATGTATTAAAATAGAAAGCAGTTACTTTAAATTGCAATAATATCTCGCAATTTTACTGTTTTTTATGTACTTTTTGTTCAAATAAATGAAGGCTTGGTCAGCATAAGAGACTTTTTAATGGATTAATGGCTGCTAAAAATTTAAAAATGTTACAATAGAAAATGGTTGTTTTAAATTGAGGTACTGACATTTATGGTAGTTTTTCCAGTATTGTTGATCAAATAAATAACAGCTTTGGTGATCATAAACTTTCAGAAAGTAGTGTATGTACTGGGGCTGTCACGATTTCTCAATTCAATTCGAGTACTTGATTATTAAAAAAAAATCATTGATTGCATTTTGTCTGTTTTGAGTAACTTTCAAAATACCGGAAGTGGTGCATTCCACAGACAAGGATCCATGAAATGCATTATTGGACTGTTTTCCAAAGCTGCATAATATATTAAACCCATTTAAAAAGTAATAAAGCATAATGCTATTGTGAATTCACTAATTCAATTAAATATATGCGATGCAGGTTTAATATGCGCTTTAGTTGTTTACATGCGTGTAGGTTACGTACATGTCTCAAAGCGGCTCTGTTCACAGTAAATGCTGCTACCCACAAACTGCTATCATTTACATGTGTGGAGTGTCTTGAACTCCATCTCTGCATATTGCTGTGAGTTTGGGTTTATTATCGTATTCATCTTAGAATACAACTTGTGCCATTTCATCAGATTTGTAAGGTAAATCATTTACAACCCTATGCAAACACAGGAGAATACATCAACATCTCTCTCAATATGCTAACTGTTCATCACGATTTCAAAATAAAAGCCCAAACCTTCACTCTAAGTTTACATGTTTTGATGTCCACGTTCATATTTTGACATCCTCATTTCTATCATAAAGAAATGGCCGAATGTTAAAGATGAAGTGGATATTTGAATTAAATGTTTAGTCAATGTTAAGCAAGGATTAAATCACGCAGTAAAGTGTAAAAAACAATCGTCAGGCTGTTGAAGCCCTTTGCAGGCCTTTGAAATAAGGGATACTGTACATTTAGTTGTCGTTAATACATTATGTATTTTCATTTCACTTTATTTGAATCAATTATTATTGCCTCGTTGGTATTATATATGTATGTTAAGTAATTTCAAAGGCTGTTGTTTTTATTACCTCAAAAAAGTCATTAATCGTCAGTTTATTTGACTGATTACTCAGTGACAAAAAACACACTGTAAAACACTCTTCAGAGTGAAGGGAAAGTATTTGTAGCCACTTTCTGGCCATCAGTGTGTTCATGGTTAATGGAAACTGCAGATTGAGTGAGTTGCATTGATTCTGCATTGTTGCAGGGCTGGCTGAGAGTTTGCTGTCTTGGAAGACAAATATGCAGTGTTTATAAAAAAAAGAAATAAAAAAAATCTGTCGAGTGGAAAAGCTTTGTTCCATGTTTTATGCTGTGTGGTGCATGCAGGGCTTTCTTTGTGCTGTGGAGGAGCAATCTTGTTTGGCTATTGTTCTTGTGCCATCACTATCCTTATTTTGACATTACGGTCTTTTGTTAGGGTTCACTGTAGATCAGACGGGGGGCGTCTCATGCCTCCAGCATTGTGTTTACACTTACACTCTCAGTCTTGCAGAAATATGGGCAACTCTAATAACAAAGGCCACTTTGTTTGTGGAAACAGATGTAGTGGAGGCTTTTCTCAGACGGGAAACCAAAGGTTGACCAGATGATGTCTGCTTTGCACCATCTTCTTTTGTATCAAATTATATTGTGCAGTTAGGTCAGTCCACATGCGAACTGTTTCATAAGGCTTTGCGATCCTGTCTTTGTGGTTGGAATAGCTGACTGATCCTGTAGTGCAGCTTCTAGTCTTCTATCATCACATGATAATGAGTGGTAAAGGCTCTTATGTAACTTCTGTCTAGCACACGCATCACTTAGACTAGTGATCATGTCACTGTCTCTCAGATCCATCCATATGCCCCTTGTGACTTTCCAACAACCATTAGCCCTGCAGACAGTCACAACTTCCAGCTTCATTTAATAGGTTCTCATTAATAATGATCGGGTCACAATGGCCAGTGCTGGCTGTAATTGATGATGCCATCAGTTCAGATCAGCAGGGCTATTAATCTAGATTGACCATCATCGACTTTTGCTGTTAGCGGATAGCTGCAGCTGTTTTTGATAATGTGGTCATTGCTCATATTCAGGTTTGGAGATTTAAACAAAGATGAAGTATTAGTAAGTTGTAATACTCGTAGAAATTTTCTTGTGTGAGCGAATGACTCATGTACAGCTGTGAAAGTGTTTGTCTGTTTTGTTTGACAGGTATGCAGTCATTGCCTTCGGTTGTGCCAGCTGTCCAAAGATCACGTGTGGTCGCGAAGGCTGCGGGACTGAGTTCTGTTACCACTGTAAACAGCTGTGGCACCCAAATCAGACCTGTGATGCTGCCCGACAGCAGAGAGCTCAGAGTCTCCGGCTGAGACCCTTCAGATCATCGTCACTCAGCTACAGCCAGGAGAGCGGCGCTGCTGGTGAGCTCACTGAACGCGCACACACACACACACACACACACGTACACGTGTGTACATTGTGTTTCCATGTTTTATGGGGACATTCCATAGGCATAATGGTTTTTATACTGTACAAACTGTATTTTCTATTGCCCTACACATACCCTACACTTAAACCTAGTTCTCACAGGAGACTGTGCACACTTTTACTTTCTCAAAAAAACTTATTCTGCATGATTTATAAGCATGTTTCCTCATGGGGACCTCACAAATGTCCCCACAAGGTGAAAATTTACTGGTATTACTATCCTTGTCGGAACATTTGGCCAAACAAAAAGTATAGTGTCCTGATGTGTCAAAAAAAAAGAGGGAGAAAGAAAGTCAAACGCCCTTTACAAAAAAGGTAAAACAACGATGTTGGACAATTTTGAAGTTTGTGGAAAAAAAAAATGAGATGCCGTTTTTCACCCGAGCCTACCTTATTTTTTAACCAAAGCACACAGATGAAAACTAACCATGCATGAACTTTCCAACAGAATGTATGTAATACCTGAAGTTGAGCTAGTGCAATACAAGCATTTGAGGTTAAAAAGTATATCAATTTAAATTTTTTTAGAAAATGACAGATGGTTTTGCTAGATAAGATCCTTGTTTCTTGGCTGGCATTGTGTAGAGCCTTTTAAAGCTGCACTGAAACTGCAGTTTGGGCCACTATTGAAGTCAACTCTATGTAGGGCCCTATTTCCGCGATGCGACAAATGCGGACGGAATCGCCAGTTATAAAAACTGAATTTGCAGTTTAACGTGGAATGTCACAGATTTTGTCAAGGTTTGGATGAATTAATCAAAAGTAGGTCATTACACTTAAATCGCAATATGGACTAATATTTGTAAATATTAAGCCGCAAAACAACGTTTAAATATGAATTCTGCATGTCTGTGTGTTCATGAATGGCACAGACACGCAGTTTTGTCTACTACTTGTACTGAAGCGCGTGTGACACTTGCGGTGATATTAGCACCTGCTGTCTCACTAAATGAGGACTTAAATACATTAGCAACATCTCCAGAACTGCTCTGAGAGTCACTTCATGAGCATTTTACCGTTTCATTTGAGTAAAACTATCGTCATATCATATACACACAGAAATGTAAAGGTATTCACTGCAACCTGTCAAAATAAAAGTTCGGTTTAACATTGCAGCAGAAATGCATTACTATTGTTCAGCAAAAATGTACATGCATGCATGCATACATGCAAGCATACATACAGGCGTGCATACGTAAATAATACTACTACTACTACTACTACTACTACTATTGTAAAAATTAAAACCTTATTTTTAAGGGATAATCTCATATTTCTATTGCGATATGTATTTGTTTTAAATGTAACAGTAAATCCCCTTTATTTGCCAAAAATTAAAATGTTTCATTTTCATTAATTAAAAGATAAATGAAATTAATGTTTTATGCCTTTATTTGATAACCAGAAAAATGCAAATACACAAAACAGAATTTCTGAGAAAAATAAACATTTCACAAGGCTATTGTAAGAATAAATGAAACTTTTTATGCATTCAAATAATTAGACATGCTAGAACACAGAATTTGGTAACATAAAACATTGTTGGTAAAAAAAATAAATAAATAAATAAAACATTGCATAGGGCTCTAAACATTTAATTTTCGTTAAACTTTTAATAAACTGGTGTCAAATTGTTTAAGTTTCATGATTTAAATTAATTAGACATGCTTTTTGATCAATAAAATTTAATTTAACCATTAAAAAGGAGTCCAGAAAAATTTAAGCAAAGAAGAAAAAAAAAAAAAACAGAATCCAGGAAAATTAAAATGGGGAAAAAACGGAATTTGGAAAAAAATGAAACTGATTTTATAGGGCCCTATATATGGAGAAAAAACCCTGGAATGTTTTCCTCAAAGACCTGATATTCTGTCCGATTGGGGGAAAAAAAAGGACACAAACATCTTGGATGACATGGGGAAGAGTATATAGGAAATACTAGGAAATGGTGTTAAAAATAAATCTGTAAAATTACAGGAAAAAGTAATGGCAGCTCCTTAGATGGGACATTATCCATTCATTTTACAGATATTTCTGTGAACTCTAAAAGGCAATGCTATGCAGTGTAAAGTTCAAAATGCTAGTAAAACACCTGTAAAAAATAAAATAAATACGGAAAAATTCTCTTAAATTATCCTGAACATTGTGCCCTATTTTTATAGACTTTTTTTTTTTTTTTTTTTAACATTTTATTTTTTATTTTGTTGTAAAGAGTGTCATGCTTCTGGTTTTTTATTTTTGTAATATGTTGTGTCAGATGTGGGCCTCACCGAAGGCTGATATATAATTCAAGTGAGCTTTTTGTTTGGCTTGGTCTGTTTATAATTTATTGGATATAAATTGCTGAGAAATTTCTGTTTGTGTGTCAAAGTATCCTGCAATCACAAACAGTTGGGAAAGTCCTGTAAATTCATTGGTTATAAAGAGTGTGAACCCAGACTCTTTCACTTCTTGAAGCGTCTGGAATAATGGAATTTAAAAAAATAAAAACTCTTAAATTGTTTTGATCCTATTTTTGCTCTTATTACATTACAAAAATTAAGAACCACTGCTTCTAAAATTAAACCAATCAAATTAGGGCTGGGCAGTACAAGTATTCAGATTAGAAATGCTATGGACATTGAATAAAGTAATTAGATGTATGTAATAACTTATAAATGATTTTTATTAAAGCTACAAAAATTCGATCAAGAGCAGTAAGAGAATTTTTTTATTTATTTATTTTTATTTTTTTTCCTTGTTTTCTTGTTTCTAAATCAGATGCTCTCTAATCAAATGACACTTTGTGGTTTCTACCAAGTCTTCAAACATCCTAAATCTCGTAAATGTCAGCAAGCAGTGGTTTTAACTGCTATGTCTGTCTCTCTCTAAGCTGATGACATAAAGCCATGTCCCCGCTGTGCGGCCTACATCATCAAGATGAACGACGGGAGCTGTAATCACATGACCTGTGCTGTGTGCGGCTGTGAGTTCTGCTGGCTGTGTATGAAGGAGATCTCCGACCTGCACTACTTAAGGTCAGTGTCCTGAACATTTGGGGGCCGGATTACATTAGTCAGACTGCATTATTAACACTAAGTGAGAACTGATGAAGGCCAAAGTTACAGATATCAGAATTACTTTTGTGCTAAGGTTATATTTCTGTTCAATTTCTCTCTTCCATGACACAGTCCTTCAGGATGCACGTTCTGGGGTAAGAAGCCCTGGAGCAGGAAGAAGAAAATCCTGTGGCAGTTGGGCACACTTGTGGGCGCTCCGGTTGGCATTGCACTGATTGCTGGCATTGCCATACCTGCAATGATCATTGGGATTCCTGTGTATGTGGGCAGAAAGGTGGGTGGATCAACCAAACACTCAGTCTTTTTTTTTTTTTTTTTTTTTTTTTTTTAAATATAATTTTTATTTATTTTTTATTTTTATTATGTAAAATATATTTAATATATAATATAATATAATGTAATATAATTTATATAATATATATTATTTTTTTCTTTTATAATTTAATTTAGTGTGGAGGGAAAAAAATAAATAAATAAATAAAAATAATTATATATATATATATATATATATATATATATATATATATATATATATATATATATATATATATATATATATATATATATATATATATATATATATATATAAAACATTTTTTAAAAATTATATTGCATGTTGTCTGTTTTTTGCCTGCGTCTACAAAGCCCGCATATATTTTAACAATCCTCATGAATGCTAATGATCCTGATAATAGTGCATAATCTTAGTCATCAGTAATCATTAGAAAGCCATTACAATTCTGCATTATCATCCTTGATTTGGATTGAACTCATTGCCACATGGCGTGGGCTAAATCGAGAACAAATAGACGTCTGCTGATTTCTTTTAATTTGACAGCATGGCCTGTGACAACTGCTTTTGTGAACACGTTTCTCCAGATTCCTTTGTCATGACTACAGGATAATAAGGGCCTTCGTTTTTATCTAACTAGAAGAACACTGCTTATTATAAACGCTTTTAGAAACCGCTGTCAGCGTGTTGAAATCAGTTTGACAAGCGCTATTCTTACATCTGTATTAATAGATTTAAATATGTTTATGTCCAGCAAAGTAGTGTAATTTGCGTAGTACATTTAAGGATTAGTTTTTTTGTGGGAGTTAAAATGCAGCCTGTCTCTGAACCAGATTAACCACTGCAAACTGGGTCACTTGTGCAATGATTAATAGCACTTCAGATATGTGCCGTTCAGTCTGAATTTCATTATGTAGGGATTTTCATAACTGTCTGTTTTTCTGACCTGAATCCTAAGCGCTACATTGTGAAATATGACAGCCTACGTGTCATATGATACACTTATCAGCCCTGTTTGATCTTCGAGAGACTCGATAGATAATCAAGAGGGAAATTATGCTAGCGTTATGAGTAGTTGAGAATAGTGCACGTGTTTGAGCGGTGTGATATCCATCTGCTATGTGTTTATACACTCATTCTTTGAATCTGTCTGCTTCAGATTCATAATCGCTATGAGGGGAAGGACATCTCCAAGCACAAGAGAAACCTCGTCATAGCCGGCGGGGTGACGCTGTCAGTCATCGTGTCTCCAGTGGTTGCTGCTGTCACTGTTGGTAAGCAGACTTCATTCTTTTTTTTCCATCTAATAATCCATTTTATAATTTTAAATTACAGCTGTTTTTGTACTATTATCTATTAAATTCTCATTAAATTTTATTAAGTTGGCTTGAGAAAACCAACTTACTGAAATGCTATTTAAACTACTTCTTCTGAGACTAAATTTTCTGACTGTATCTCCTCCTAGAGCTTTAACTCTACAAACTCCAAACTCAGCCCAGATCTTCAGACTGATCTGACCGAGTGTGCTGTATCTTTTCTAACTGACTGGACTTACGATTTTCCTAAAAACATGTTAACACCATGCTAGTAACTTGCTAATCATGCTAGAATCATGCTAACAACTTGGTAGTAACATGCTAATCATGCTAGAAACCTGCTAGTAACTTGTTAATCATACTAGAATCATGCTAACAACATGTTAATCATGCTAAAATCATGCTAGCAAATTGCTAGTAATTTGTTAATCATGTTAACAACATCCTAGTAACATGCTAACCATGCTAGCAACTTGCTAATCATTCTAACATGCTAGTAACATGTTAATCATTCTAGAAACATGCTAATAACTTGCTAATCATGCTAGGATCATGTTAACAACATGCTAGTAACTTGCTAATCATTCTAACATGTTAGTAACATGCTAATCATTCTATAAACATGCTAGTAACTTGTTAATCATTCTAACATGCTAGTAACATGCTAATCATTCTAGAATCATGTTAACAACATGCTAGTGACTTGCTAATCATGCTAGAATCATGTTAGTAACATGCTAGTAACTTGTTAATCATGCTGGAATCATGCTAGCAATGTGCTAGTAACTTGATAATCAGGCTAACAACATGTTAGTAACATGCTTGAATTGTTAACATGCTAGTAACATGCTAATCATGCTAAAATCATGCTAGTAACATACTAGTAATTTGCTAATCACGCTAACAACATGTTAGTAACATACTAATCATGCTAGAATCATGTTAGTAACATGTTAGTAACTTGCTAATCATGCTGGAATCATGCTAATCACATGCCAGTAACTTGCTAATCATGCTAACATGTTAGTAACATGCTTATCATGCTAGAAACAGACTAGCAACATGTGATTAACTTGCTAATCATGCTAACAACATCTATCTATCTATCCTTTAAAACTATTTCAAACTAAAAACCTTCTAACTTCTAGCTTTTAAAACTTTTTAAACTTCCTGTTTAGCTTTCTCAAGCCAACTTCAAAGTTTGTCTTGACAAACTTTTTATCTAGTTGATTATTAAAACATTATAGTTATCATCCTTGGTGTGAATGGCATTTCCAGATTATATTGTGTGTCTGTGCCGAGTGTGCCGCACAAGTCTTGAAAAATGAAGCCAAAATGTTTAGATCGCACCCAAGTGGCTGAGCCCAGTGTGGGTCATAAACCCCGCCCTCTCCATGTAATCTAATGGGACGTGAGGCAAACTAAATAATTAAATTTTACTTGTGTTTTCCAAAGATGGTTTTTGTCATTTTATGTAGTTTTTATCATGCTGATGTAAGTTCAAGTTTTTTTTTTTTTTTTTTTTTTTTTATAATTTTGGTTCTAGTTAGTTATGTGATGATATAAAAACGGGAGCGTGACGTCATGGTTGACCGTTGGTTTTATTTACCTTATTTTAACACAAGTCTCTTGTACTGCAAAAAGCAGACAAAAAGTTCAGACAGTCAGGCTAATTAGGGGCGTGTGCTTGTGATCGTCTCTGCGGGAGTGTGGGCGGGACACAGCTCCACTTTGCTCGATACTGCGCAGACTCTGGTCCCAAATCAGCGCAATATGTCGGTGTCCTATTGGGGTGCTGGCGGCTTCACTTTTCTCCTCAATTGAAGAGAGTGAAGGTGCGTCGACCGTCTTTTTTTACAGTCTGCTGTCTGTGCAGGTATTGGAGTGCCCATCATGTTGGCGTACGTGTACGGTGTGGTGCCCATCTCTCTGTGCCGCAGCGGTGGTTGCGGCGTGTCTGCAGGGAACGGTAAAGGTGTACGCATTGAATTCGATGATGAGAACGACATGAACGTAGGCACCGGAGCTGCTGTGACTGGTGAGTGAACCTCAGTGATCATAAACACGCAGGTATTCACAACACCTTTGTAATGCTCAGTTTAAAGCTTTCACAGTCTGTCTTTCTCAGAGTCGTTCTCTTATTCACACTCCGTTTGTTACCCAGGGGGTTGTCTGTCACATTTCACACTTTTTCTCCTCCTTGCTCATGTTTAATGCAAATGTGTGAAAATTGTTCTAGTGCAGAGCGGAGTGTGCTAGAATGTGTCAGATTTACTGGTACCCCCACAGATTTGCATTGAATGTGAGTCATATCTAGAGTCGTTGAGTTTATCCTTTTCCGGACACAATTCTGTAACTCGGGGATCGAGTAGCTTGGTTTCTCAAGCTCGTGAAGCTCAGGTAACTCTGGGAACAAGTAGCTTTTGTCTTAATGTACGGTGTAAGCTAGAGGCAAAAGACTTGGCATGAGTTGTATTGTAATGGTTTTAAAAAAATTTGAATAAGCAAAAAGGATGTGTAATTTATGGAAGCCTGTTTCTGCCACTGAATAAAAAATAAAAAAAGGTTATTGTGACACTTTGTCTCACAATTCTGACTTTTTCCCTCAGAGTTGCATGATACAAACTCGCAGTTCTAAATTTTTTCCTCAGAATTGGGTGATAAGTCAGAATTGCAAGTTTACATTGCAGTTCTCAAAATTGCAAAATACAAGCTTGCATATGAGAGAAAAAAGTTCGAATTGCAATTCTGATTTTTTTTTTTTTTTTTTTTAAAAACATTAAACTCAAAATTGTGAGTTATGAAGTCAGAATTCTGGTATTAACTCAAAATTCTGAGAAATGAAGTCAAAATTGAGTGATATAAATTCACAATTGCAAGTTGTAAAGTCAAAATTGCAAGATAAAAATGAGTTTATATCGCAATTGTTTTTTTTTTTTTTGTTTTTTTTTTTTGCGTTATATTTCTGAATTTTTCTCGCAAATGCGAGTTTATGTCTCACAATTCTGATTTAGTAACTCACTCATGAGTTAAATTCAGAATTGCAACATTTGTGAGTTTGTCTCGCAATTCTGACTTTCTAACTTGAGAAAAGTCAAAATTGTGAGATGTAAAGAACTGTAGAATTTGCAATTACCTTTGTTTTATTTAGTGGCTAAAACATTGTGATCAGTTCATTAAGACAAAAAAAAACAAAACAAATTAACTAACACTAATGTATGTAATGTTGTTTTTTTTTTTTTTTATATATATATATTTATTTATATTTATTTATATTTATTTATATTATATTATATTATATTATATTATATTATATTATATTATATTATATATATAATATGTATGTGTGTATATTCTATGTTGTCTCAATTTCTGGATTCTGTGTTTTATGATCTAATACAAGTTTATTATCAACAATGCTGCTAACCAAAAGAATACACAAAACTTTAATAAAATAATTGATCTTGTAAAATGTAATCACGTATCATTTTGACAAACAAAATTATGTACAACAGGGGTTTACTTATAGATTAAAACGGATGAAAAATTGTGATATTGTGACTCTCAGAGCTGGATCTGTTATCTTCATCTCTGGAGATGAAGTACACGTGTTCATGTCCTCACAGAGTGAGACTGCAGATGCCGAAACCTCCACAAGCATCATATGCTTGAGTTTGTGTATCAGATGAAACTGCCATTCATTCACACAGAGACACGCAGAACATGCAGACTTCTTATTTAAAGACATTTTACGCTTTAATATTAACAATATTGCAACTTGATTAACTGTACAGCCCTACTTCTGACTTATTTAAATTGACATTCTGCATTATACTGTAAATTCCATTTTTATGACTGCATTTTTTGCATCACAGAAATGATAGATCCCTAATCAGGCTTGTAGTGCAAATCTCACATACCAAACACTGATGTTTTTTTTTTTTTTTTTGTTCTTGTACCTGAGAATGCTTCACACTTTTATTAACTGCTGTAATGACCCCTTTCTATCTGTTCTTTTCTGGCAGACACCACTTCGGTAGCAGAGACCAGGCATAACCCCAGTATCGGCGAGGGCAGTGTAGGGGGACTGACAGGCAGCCTGAGCGCCAGCGGGAGCCACATGGAGCGTATTGGAGCAATGAGAGACAACCTGAGTGAGAACGCCAGCACTATGGCCCTCGCAGGAGCCAGCATCACTGGCAGCTTGTCAGGAAGTGCCATGGTCAACTGCTTTAACAGGTCAGTGATGTAGTGTCTGCATGTCATGTTGTGCACAATTATTGACCAAAAATGGCCTTGAATTAAATGTGGTCATACTCTAAAATGCAAGACATCCACCACAGTCCAAAAAGACTAATAAACATTTTAATTTGAACAAACAGCTGTTAATATGTCTGTTCAGACTGACATAAACATTTGCACACCGTCAAGGCCAGTGTTGCTGAAGCCCCCAATTCGGCACATGTTTAATGTCTCATCTCATGCACCCATTTCAGGTCTTTGAGTTTCAACTAATGACCTGAAACCTGAATCAAATGTGTTTGATTAAAGAAACATGCAAGTCCAAGGAACAGGGTTGAGAAACACTGGTCAAGGCAACAGATTTTTTTTTAACATAGGGGTGTTTTAATGTCTTTTCCATTGCACTGCAAGAAAACTAGCCAGCCAATAAGATTCATGTTTTGGTCTCATGCCCAGAACCTCTGCTGTTATATAAAACCACGACTTGGTGGCGCTCATGAACAAAGTATTTAGCCAGGCGACAGTGAATAGCAGAGGAAGATGAAAGATCCTTCACATGGACAGACCGTCACGTGCAGAGTGCACATATTTTATACAGGCTGTGCACACATGATCATCTGACAGCTGGATTTGTTGAAGTTTCTGAGATTTAAATATTTATTAGGTATTCAAATGTGCTTTTCCCCCCTTTGTCTTGAATTTATGGGGCCTTTTTATTTATTTTGGTGGCATTATTGCCATAACCCCTTGTTAGTTTCCACCCCTGGTTGAAACACAATCATCAGCGAAAGGGAATTCATTTCAGTATATGTGCGTGTTGTCTGAGCGATGTCAGAGAGAAAGACTGTGCTCATAGAGCATGGAAGTATTATGGAAGAGTTATTTTTGCTGCTTTACAGGCCTTGAATGGTTAAATATTCATACTTGTATGTGTCAAAATCTCGTAAGTATCGTTGTAAACAGAATATATAAATGCATTTAGATCACTTAACTTAATGATTGCTAGCGGGATGTGAAGAGACTTTCAACCAGCGTAACAAAAAATGTTTCCGAAGACAATCACCTATTGCACCTGTAAGTGAAAACAAACAGCGGAGAAAGAAAACGTGTAATAGTATATTGGATCCGTGACAGCAGTCTAATATTGCTGCTGTCTGTCATTCATGTTAAACAAACAACAAATGAGAGAAAATCTCTCACTGCTCTTGATTAAATCACTTTTGTAACTTTAATAAGAAGAAATATATATTTCATTTTACAAAGTGAAGAATATGCAGTGGTTTTATACATTTGATTACTTTATACAGTGTATGTAGCATTTCTTATATTTATTAATTTATTTATTTATTTTTTTTTTTTGTCCTATTGCTTGTAAACAGTTACTCTTACTTAATCACTGACTGTTTACTTGTCTTCAGTGAGCTCGGTTTTTTTGTTTTGTTTGTTTGTTTTTAGGCTAGTATTTGCGTTTTGTGACAGTGGTGACAAGAATTATGAAATTTTTATGGTATGAAAAATTAATATCATGAAAGACCTTATTTAAAACAAAAATAACTATATTGTGATATACACTAATCTTACTGTCCAAACACTTTTGATTGGTAATGTTTTTCTTTAAATAAGTCTATTCTGCTCATTTATTTGATACAAAGTACAGCAAAAACTGTAAAATTTTGTAATATTTTTACTATTTAAAATAACTGTTTTCTATTTGAATACATTTTAAAATGTAATTTATTCCTGTGGGGTTTTTTTTGTTGTTGTTGTTTTTTTTTATCTATTTTTTTTTTTTTTTAACATCATTACTTCAGTCACATGATCCTTCAGAAATCATTCTAATATTCTGATTTGCTGCTCAAACATTTATGATGTTGAAAACAGCAGTCATGTTGTTTTTTTTTTTTTTTTAGGTTTTCTTTGATTTAATAGAAAGTTCAGAAGAACAGCATTTATCTGAAATAGACTTTTGTTAGGAAATTGTATCATTGTGACAAAATTGTAACATTATACATTTCTTTATCATCACTTTTGATCAATTTACAGCATCCTTGATAAATAAAAGTATTAATTTCTATCATTTCTTTTCCAAAAAAATGGCTTTTGAATGGTATAGTGTATAATGTTAAAGCTTTTATTTCATATAAATGCTGATCTTTGGATCTTTCTATTCATCAAAGAATCCTGAAAAACAGTTTTAAATATTGATGATGAAAATAATAATCAGAAATGTTTCTTGAACCGCAAATCAGTATATTATAATGATTTCTGAAGGATCATGTGACACTGAAGACGAGTAATGATGCTGAAAATCACAGGAATAAATTACATTTTAAAATATATTCAAATAGAAAGCAGTTATTTTAAATAGTAAAAATATTTCAAAATTGTACTGTTTTTGCTGTACTTTGAGTCTAATAAAAAATAAACAAAAAACATTAAAATCTTACAGTTCAAAAACATTTGACCGGTAGTGTATATTGTTACGATGAAATTAAATTACTCGTATCATGATATAAAATTTTGGTCATATCATCCACCCCAGAGGGTAATCTAAAAAAATTATTTTCAATAAATTTTGGCCTTGCCAATTATAATGACCAACTACTAGTTATTTGATAAACGCCAAATACAAAAATCTCAACAGCTGTTTGAAAACATGTAAATACAGTTTGACTTCCCTTTCTTTTATTTTTATTTATTTTTTTTTTTTTTCTTTGTGACAAGCTGGACTAACTGGGGTATTTTCCAGAAATAACCAAGTGTCACGTACATTCAGCCCATCTACTGTTTTTAACGCATCGGTCTGAACAGACAAATTGCATGTAAATTCATGTAAACATGTAGGTTTTAAATGTGCTGCTTGTGTCTGTCAGGTTGGAGGTTCAAGCTGATGTTCAAAAGGAGCGTTGCAGTCTGAGCGGAGAGTCCGGCACCGTCAGTCTGGGGACAATCAGTGACAACGCTAGTACCAAAGCAATGGCTGGATCCATTCTCAACGCCTACCTGCCTCTGGACAGGTCTGTGTTTATTAGGGATGCAACAAAACAGTTAGTCCATGGTTCAATACATACCTCGGTTTTTAACCATGGTTTTCGGTTCGGTTCTGATATTTTGCAACTTCAGTGTGGTGTGTTTTTTTTTTTTTTTTTTTTTTTTTTGTTTTTTTTGGCAACAAATTAACAAAATACTGCCGTAAACCTCTGTACACTGGAAGTAGTGTGGTTTAGTATATGTCTGCTTGATTTTTCTTTTGAGAGAGGTATTATTATTATTATTTTTTTTTTTTAAATTAGACTGGGTTTCATTCATACTGGACGCCAGAGGGCGCCCTCGTGCAGAAAATCCACTTATGCGTCGAAGTATCACTGATGCTGTTCCGTTCCAGCTTCTCTAATATGGATAAAGGCATCGCTATGGCTGTAACTGAATAAAAACAAGATATAACGTTAAACGTTTTGAATGATGAAATGCAATAACATATGTGGACAATAACATATGGTTTATCTGTGTTCTTCAAGCCATCTTGTGTATTTTCATAAGCTATTGCTAATAGACATGCATAGAATATGAGTATAGAATTTATTGTCTGCCTCATTCTGTGATAAGAATCCACATCAGATCACATACGGAAGTTATTTGAAACACTCGACTGATGTTGTGAATTAAAAACAAGTTGTTTTTTATAACTTTTGTTTTTATAACTCTTGTTGGACAACAGGTTTAGAAAGGCTTATCGTTGCATGTAGGAATGGAAGATGCTCTGTCTTTTAAATATAAGCAGGAAACGTTTCCTCATCTGCACACATACAGCAAATTCTGAGAGAAATAAAACAAGAAATTATTTAAATGCAAAACCGAAAACCCGCAATTCACAAGCACGTATTGAACCGTGAATGTGGTACCGAATGCTTCGATATTATGTTGAGAATTGTGGCCTCCCTAGTGTTCATACAACCAAACAAATATGAGGTAGCTCAGTGTTGGAGGTTGAGGTTTTATTAACGTCTGACTTTGTTTTGCAGCAGGGACGGGAACAGTATGGAGGTGCAGGTGGATGTGGAATCCAAGCGAGGGAAGCTCAGGCACCACAGCGGCAGCAGCAGCATGGACGACGGCAGCAGCGGAGGACACGGAGCCGCCGTTTGCCCGCCCGGCTGTCCCCACGAGGGCAAATGCGTCACCTCTCGCTGGGCCAAGGAGCCGTCCTCCACCTCCTCCTCCTCCTCCGGGAAAAAGAGCAAAGGCAAGCTGCACAAAAAGAGCGGCGGCACCAAGATCAACGAGACGCGAGAAGACATGGACGCCCAGCTCCTAGAGCGCCGCAGCACCAACTCCAGCGAGTTAGACTCGCCCTCTCTGAGCGGCAGCCTGCCGTCCGTGGCTGACTCGCACTCCAGCCACTTCTCGGAGTTCAGCTGCTCCGACCTGGACGCCTGCAGACCCCCCTGCTACGAGTCCCACGTCCGACATCCCAACGCGGGCGGAGCGGTCAGCCCGCTTCCAGAAGTCGAGAACGACCGGCTGGAGAACTGTCCCGCTGCTGGGAGCCTCCCGCAAGCTGCGGTCGCCCCTCTAACCCCCGACGGGGCGGCGGAGCGTCCGCTATGCTACATTGCGGAGGAGAACGTGAGTTTAATATGTGCGGCTGACGCGGGCCAGAGCTCGCCTAAAGAACGCAATAACAACCTTCCTCAGCCATCTAGTCCTGTGCGTAACGCCTGCATTCAAACAGAGATATAACCATGCTAGCTTTTACAGCCCACTTTATTACCAAGGATTGCACACAATGGAAGATTTTAAAGCTCACGGAGGTTTAACGTCCTGGCTGGTTGGGGTTTTTTGAATGTCGGAGAAGGAGCGCCACTATTTACTCAAGCGCTGGATGCGCCTCGAGGTTTCAGAAAGCTCGCCGTGACCAAAGTTGCTTGCGGTTGGAACCGAAGCTCGGATAAGATTCAGAAAGGCAACAGATGAATGTAAGGCGGCAAGTGATGCACAGATACTGATGATGATGATGATGAAGAAGAAGAAAATGATGTAGCTGTCAATCACACATGCCTCTATTTCAGTGTTCAGGGTCGCTGCGATTTTTAAAAAAAGCCTCAATAATGAGGAACGAGTGCGTTGAAAAACACGCAAAAGCATGTCCAGCTCATTTTTCACCCTGAAATTAAAAGGAAAGAAGAGAACTATCATTCCTACCATCCAGGACTGGTTTGATTTGTGACATTTTGATGGTAATTAAAAGGACAGTTCACCCAAAAATGAACATTTGGTCATCATTTACTCCTTTGATGCCGTTTCAGATTTGTTTGTTTATTTTATGGAACATGGATGATATTTTGAAGGACACTGGTAGTCAAACAAGTTTGGTTCCCATTGACTTTCATTGTCAAAAAACACAATGGAAGTGAATGGGGTCCAAAACTGTTTAGTTGCCAACAGTCGTCAAAATGTGTTTTATGAACTCATGTAGGTTTGAAATAGCATTAGGGGTGAGTAAATGATGACTGACTTTTATTTTTGGATAAACTGTTCCTTAAAGCACATTTTTACCTCTATTTCTCTTTATTGTAATACATCAGACACTTTGCTTTCAAGTTATTATTGTTATTATTTTGTAATCCCTGACTGGATTCCTAATACTCTAAAACAGTATTTTGTTTCTGCATTACTGTAAAAACTAATAAATTAGCATAATGTCAGTACAACAAATGCTACCTTGATTTAAATAGTATATTATTTTTGCATTACAGTAATAAAAATGGATTTTATTTAATTACAGTCGTGGTAATTAGGAGGGAAAATGTGCTTAATTTTCATTTAAAATGTCACAAATCATATTTTATCTTTAAATATAGCTTCTTACTCCATAATTTTGGGCTGAAATATGACTTGGACGTGTTTCTGTCAGATGCCATGTGACACACCCGTGTATTCAGGCACCTTCACTACACATTTACACACATATACTCACAGTTAGCCAGCATATAGCTTTAGTTGGAGGAATCTGCGACTTTTCAGAGGCAACAAGAAGGTCTGAAGGGATCCGAAGCCCTTATTGAGATGTTCATACAAGATGAGCCCATGAGGGACCAGGCAATAGATTTCCCTTTCACAGCAGTGATTCTTGTACATGATTGTGTTTTTATTTTGGGGGAGGGGGGGAGGGGGTCTTCTTTTCATTTCTAGCGTCTGGTGTTACTGCTTATTTTCCATTTTTGGGAAAAGTAGATTTGTTCAAGCCCTGTGTGTGGGTACAAGAGCCGGTGAAGAGCTGAATGAAACAGTTTCTCGCCCCCTGTTGGTAGGACGGGGAACTTGACCAAACCCTTTTTAAGGGAGGAAGCGAGTCTGGCATGTTTAAAAAAAAAACAAATTACAATCGTCCTTGCGAAGCCAAGTCCACTGATAATTCTCAATGGCTATTGTGGATGCAATGTTTATATTTATGAATCGAAAAGATTTGCATCCTTTTAAAAAAAAAAAGTCAACTACTTTCATTGTAAAGGCTATGATGGTAATCACTTTCAGGTCATTTCAACCAATTATTTTTCTTTTTTGTATGTGTATTGACTCATGGTGCCTTTTGGATCATATTAAAAATGTTTGTTTTTTTCCCGGTTTGTGTCTTATGAATTCAATCGTACCGGATGAGGCTGCATTGAATGTTAGCGAGGCGGCTTAGCAGTGTCGTTTCCTAGCATCCCTGTGTTATTAGGGACTACACATCCGACCGCCTACCAAAGACAGCACTCAGGCTCACTGACGACGACTCCTGCACACTTCAACACACTCTCACAACAGTTTACAGACGCTGCCTCCTCCTTGGACTCCAGGCTCTGGCCGCGTGTGTTTGCACTGTTCATCCTTCATTTCTGTTGGTCCCTTTCGCTGCCGTTCTGGTGCTGCTCCGTAATCTCTCGGGACTGATCCAATGCCACAAGCTGCTTTGTTGTTTTGTTCCTTCTATTTCTTTAGTGTTTTTTTTCGTATGTTTTGAGCCTGCCCATATCTGTACGAATATTACTTCAGAGGCTAGGGCCGATTGATTTCTAACTTGTTCAAAACAGCTTGATATTTGTATATTTGCTTTATAATATGCGTGTAAATGCATATCTAAATGAAAATAAAAAACATGGATCTGGATGTGTGGTCTGTGTGTTTGCTCACAAACAACTGACTGATGAAACAACTGAAGTATGAAATACATGAAGTATGATTTCGACAAAGCAGCAAATTGGCATATTTGAATGATTTCTGAAGGATCATGGGACACTGAAGACTGGAGTAATAATGCTGAAAATTCAGCTTTGATCACAGGAATAAATTACATTTTATAATATATTCAAACAGAGAAAAAATATTTTAATTGCAATATGTTTTAACATTTTTACTGTATTTAAATCAATGTATTTCAAACCAACCCCAAAGTTGGAATGGTAGTGTACATTCAAATTAATTGGACATGTTATGGAAAATTATTTGGGACACATTATTTGGGTTCATTAGCCGCTATATGGAAATAAGTAGAAGAATAACAATGTGCAGTAAACAGTAAAACATTTTGAGATAGAAATCAGAATTCTGAGAAAAAAGTCTGAATTTGTGAGAAATAAATCAGAATTGTGAGAAAAATGTCAGAATTTTCAAATATAAACTTAGAATTTGGAGAAAAACTCAGAATTTGCAAGAAATAGATCAGAATTCTGGAAGAAAAAAGTATGAATTTTGAGATATCAACTCAGAATTCTGAGAAAAAAAGTCTACATTTGTGAGGAATAAATCAGAATTCTAAGAAAAACGTCAGTTCTCAAATATAAACAGAATTCTGATGAAAAAAAGTCATAATTTGCGAGAAATAAATCAGAATTCTGAAAAAAAATTAATTTTGAGATATATACTCAGACTTTTGGGGAAAAAAAGTGAATTTGTGAAAAATAAATCTGAATTCTGAGAAAAGCGTCAGAATTTTGAGATAGAATTCAGAGAAAAAGAGTCTGAATTTGTTAGAAATAAATCAGAATTCTGAGAAAAAAGTCTGAATTTTGAGATATAAACTCAGAATTCTGAGAAAAAAGTCATAATTTGCGAGAAATAAATCAGAATTCTGAAAAAAATATGAATTTTGAGATATAAACTTGGAATTTTGAAAAAAAAAAAAAGTCTAAATTTGTTACAAATAAATCTGAATTCTGAGAAAAATGTCAGAATTTTGAGATATAAACTCAGAATTCTCAGAAAAGTCTGAATTTTGAGATACAAACTCTGAATTCTGAGAAAAAAGACTGAATTTGCGAGAAATAAATCTGAATTGTGAGAAATAAATCAGAATTCTGAGAAAAACTTATGAATTTTGAGATATAAACTCAGAATTCTGAGAAAAAAGCCAGAATTTGCAAGAAATAAATCAGAATTCTGAGAAAAAAGTCAGAATTTTGAAATATAAACTCAGAATTTGTGAGAAAGTCTGAATTTATGAGAAATAAATCAGATATCTGAAAAAAAAGTCAGAATGTTGAATTATAAACTCAGAATTTGTGAGAAATAAATTAGAATTCTGAAAAAAAGTGAATTTTTGAGAAATCAGAATTCTGAAAAGTCAGAATTTTGAAATATAAACTCAGAATTTGTGAGAAATAATGTCTGAATTTATGATAAATAAATCAGATATCTGAAAAAAAAAGTCAGAAGTTGAATTATAAACAAAGTTGTGGCATATAAACTCCTTCAACGTTCAGCAAACTGTAAAACTGTTTGCACTAAACCAGTGTGTTTATAATTAAGATAATACATTTAAATAATATGGTAAGACACACCAATTTGCAATATCTAGCAGCAAAACAAGCTGTTTTGTACAGCTAAAAATAGCAGGACGTGGATGAGACCAGAAGCATTGCACATAAAATTTACAAATTTACGGTGAAAAATATTTCACCGTAATTTGCATTTATGAAACACTTGTTATGGGTCATTTTATGAAATCTGTGCCTTTTGTGTCCATAAGAAATAATCGAACGTAGATCTAGTATAACATAAATAAATGTGCAGTTGAAACCCACAACAATAGGCCTACTATGTACGCTTACATCAATATTACATCAAAAAGGTCAATTAAATATTATTTGAAATAATTTAAAGAGCATTTATGCTATAAGGATAAAGTTTGTGACCTGTCCCTCACTATGATTTTTCTTTTTCAGCAGGACGTTTAATTTGCAAAATGAAGGCAAACGTATATAAAAATTACATTTGCATATTGTTCTAAATACAGTCTCATAGTTAAGTAATGTTTCTGGCATAAGTATG
This sequence comes from Cirrhinus mrigala, assembly GCA_036247105.1. Lineage (NCBI taxonomy): Eukaryota > Metazoa > Chordata > Actinopteri > Cypriniformes > Cyprinidae > Cirrhinus > Cirrhinus mrigala. The sequence goes on along the minus strand of CM070025.1, from coordinate 5,170,253 downwards.
CCTTTTTTCTACAAAATATAAATCATTTTATTCAGTATATCTAGATCATTATCATTCAGTGGCATATGAGTTCTAATTAAACTATAGTATCTAGTAACACTTGTGTCGGTAACAGGGTTGACAAAAATACCAAAATATGAGGTTGAAAAAATAGTCATAAAATAATAAATTGCATAGCCTGGGATGGCACAACACAATTTCTTGTCATTTTAAGGTGTTTAGGTGTTAATATTGATTAAACATTTTATTTTTCAATTTTTCCAAGTGGAAAGGCACCGATTTTGTGGAATGACCCTCTTAGAATTCCAAAAAAAAAAAAAAAAAAAATCACCTAGTAATTTATAAAGCCATTTATTTAGCTGATGCAAATTAATTTATCTGAAACATATTTTTTTGCTGACATCCCAAAGAAAAACTACATCTAATATTATTGCACATTCATACCTTGTGAGAACCTGCGTTTTATCTATGCATATTGAGACAATGGTTAGGCTGAAGGCTGGAAGATGTCAAAAGAAAATTACACTACATGTATGCATATATAGTACACAGTACAATGGAACAGCTATTAAAAATATATTAAGTCCTGAGAAATGAGACATTTTAAATGTAGCAAATTAAATCATCCTATACAATTTTTGTCTGAGAGTGTTAAATCACTCCATATGTGAGCCACAGCTTCTTATAAAAGGCACATTCTCTCTCACATACACCTGACAGCCGTCCCATCGTAACCCGAGAATCCCGTTTTGTTAGACGCTTCCCAGCCGTGCCATGCTCACACGTGCCTACTGAAGCCAGGGTTATAGAGTATGAACCATTTGCATGCTTTGCATTGTCAGCATTGCATCAGACAATATTCCTAGAAGAATATGAGATGAGTGTTTTGGTGGAAGGGAAACTTTGCGGCGTATGACAGTCTAAGGAGGAAAGGACCCTCGTGGCGGGACTGTGGGATCCGTGAGCTGGAATTGTCAGGCTCGCTGGATCTGCTGTGTCTGGCGTTAATGAAGGAGGGTCTGTTCTTCCTGTAGCTCTCTGTTCAGTTCGTCATTTATTGCCTCGATGTCAACCTACAGAGAAGAAACAGTCATAGTCAGCATCATGTGGCTCATACTGAAGCCAGTTGTTACCGTTTAAGTGGTACATTTGGTGGATATGCTGAACCTTGAGGATAAAAGTCAAAATTGTAAACTCAGAATTTGCAAGATATGAACTTAGACTTCTGAGAAAAAAAGTCTAAATTTAGATATATACATTTAATATAAACTAATTGTGAGGGAAAAAATCTGAATTTGCAAAATACAAACAGACTCCTGTGGAAAAAGTCCAAATTTTAGGATGTAAACTCGGAATTCTGAGAAATAAAATAAGAATTTTTAGATATAAACTCAGAATTCTGAGGAAAAAAATATGAATTTGTGAGATATAAACTCAGAATTCTGATGGAAAAAAAGGATGTAAACTCAGAATTTTGAGAAATAAAGTAAGAATTTTGAGATGTAAACTGAGGGTTGTGCGGAAAAAATCTGAATTTTTAAAATGTAATCTCAGAATTCTGAGGAAAAAGTCACAATTTTAATATACACTACCGTTCAAAAGTTTGGGGTCAGTAAGACTTGTAATAGTCTTTAAAGTAGTCTCTTATGCTCATCAAGGCTGCATTTATTTGATTAAAAATATAGAAAAAAAAACAGTAATATTGCAAAATGTTTTTATAATATAAAATAATGTTTTTTATTTTAACATACTTTAAAATAGAATTTATTCCTGTGATGAAAAGCTGAATTTTTATCAGCTGTTACTCCAGTCTTAAGTGTCACATGATCCTTCAGAAATCATTCTAATATGCGGATTTATTATTAGAATGATCAATGTTGGATAATATCAACAGTTGTGCTGCCAAATATTTTTTGGAACCTGTAATTTTTTTTTCCAGGATTCTTTCATGAATAACAAGTTTAAAAAGTACAGTGTTTATTCAAAATATAAATATTTTATAACAATGTAAATTATTTATTATTAACTTTTAATAAACTTTTAATTATTAACTTAATACATCCTTGGTGAATAAAAGTATTAATTTCTTAAAAAAAAAAAAAAAAAAAGAAACAATAAAAATGTACTGACCCCAAACTTTTGAACGGTAGCGTATAAACTCGGAATTTTGAGAAAAAAAGTCAGAATTTGAGATATAAACTCAGAATTCTGAGAAAAAGTCAAAATTTTGAAATATATTAACAGAATTGTAAGGGAGGGGGAAAAACGGAATTTGTGAGATATAAACAGAATTCTGAAGGAAAAAAGGATGTAAACTCAGAATTCTGAGAAATAAAGTAAGAATTTTGAGATGTAAACTGAGGGTTGTGTGGAAAAAATCTGAATTTTTAAAATGTAATCTCAGAATTCTGAGGAAAAAGTCACAATTTTAAAATATAAACTCGGAATTTTGAGAAAAAAGTCAGATTTGTGATATAAACTCAGAATTCTGAAGAAAAAAATATGAATTTATGAGACATAAACTCAGAATTCTGAGAAAAAGTCAAAATTTTGATATATAAACAATTGTAAGGGGCAAAAACAGAATTTGTGACATATAAACAGAATTCTGAGGGAAAAAAAGGATGTAAACTCAGAATTCTGAGAAATAAAGTAAGAATTTTGAGATGTAAAACTGAAGGTTGTGCGGAAAAAATCTGATTTTTTAAAATGTTATCTCGGAATTCTGAGGAAAATGTCACAATTTTAAAATATAAACTCGGAATTTTGAGAAAAAAAGTCAGATTTGAGATATAAACTCAGAATTCTGAAGAAAAAAATATGAATTTATGAGATATAAACTCAGAATTCTAAGAAAAAGTCAAAATTGTGATATATAAACAATTGTAAGGGGCAAAAACAGAATTTGTGACATAAACAGAATTCTGAAGGAAAAAAAGGATGTAAACTCAGAATTCTGAAAAATAAAGTAAGAATTTTGAGATGTAAACTGAGGTGTGCGGAAAAAATCTGAATTTTTAAAATGTAATCTCAGAATTCTGAGAAAAAAGTCACAATTTTAAAATATAAACTCGGAATTTTGAGAAAAAAGTCAGAATTTGAGATACAAACTCAGAATTCTGTGGAAAAAAATATGAATTTGTGAGATATAAACTCAGAATTCTGAGGAAAAAGTCAAAATTTTGATATATAAACTGTGGATTGTAAGGGGGAAAAACAGAATTTGTGAGATATAAACAGAATTCTGAGGGAAAAAAGATGTAAACTCAGAATTCTGAGAAATAAAGTAAGAATTTTGAGATGTAAACTGAGGGTTGTGTGGAAAAAATCTGAATTTTTAAAATGTAATCTCAGAATTCTGAGGAAAAAGTCACAATTTTAAAATATAAACTCGGAATTTTGAGAAAAAAAAGTCAGAATTTAAGATATAAACTCAGAATTCTGAAGAAAAAATATGAATTTATGAGATATAAACTCAGAATTCTGAGAAAAAGTCAAAATTTTGATATATAAACAATTGTAAGGGGCAAAAACAGAATTTGTGACATATAAACAGAATTCTGAGGGAAAAAAAGGATGTAAACTCAGAATTCTGAGAAATAAAAGTAAGAATTTTGAGATGTAAAACTGAAGGTTGTGCGGAAAAAATCTGATTTTTTAAAATGTTATCTCGGAATTCTGAGGAAAATGTCACAATTTTAAAATATAAACTCAGAATTTTGAGAAAAAAAGTCAGATTTGAGATATAAACTCAGAATTCTGAAGAATAAAAATATGAATTTATGAGATATAAACTCAGAATTCTAAGAAAAAGTCAAAATTGTGATATATAAACAATTGTAAGGGACAAAAACAGAATTTGTGACATATAAACAGAATTCTGAAGGAAAAAATAGGATGTAAACTCAGAATTCTGAAAATTAAAGTAAGAATTTTGAGATGTAAACTGAGGTGTGCGGAAAAAATCTGAATTTTTAAAATGTAATCTCAGAATTCTGAGAAAAAAGTCACAATTTTAAAATATAAACTTGGAATTTTGAGAAAAAAGTCAGAATTTGAGATACAAACTCAGAATTCTGTGGAAAAAAATATGAATTTGTGAGATATAAAACTCAGAATTCTGAAGAAAAAAGTCAGAATTTTGAGACATAAACTGAGGATTGTGAGGAAAAAATCTGAATTTGCAAGATATAAACAGAATTCTGAGAAATAAAGACAGAATTTTGAGATATAAACTTGGATTTCTGAGAAAAACGAGTCAAAATTTGAGATATAAACAATCCAGAGATAAAAGTCAGAATTTTGAGGTATGAACTTAAAAAAAAATTTAAGATATAAACTGAGGATTGTGAGGGTATTTGTGAGATATAGTTCTGAGTAAAAAGGTCAGAATTGCGAGATGTAATCTAAGAGTTGAGTAAAAAAGGCAGGCAGAACTGTGAGAAACTCAGAATTTGGAGAATATAAAGAGAATAAAAAAGGTAATTGTGACTTTTTAAGTTGATATATAAACAGTCAGAACTGTGCTGCAATTGCCTTTTTTATTTTTTATTCTGTGGCCATTCGAAACAGGCCACAATCACAATCCTCTATGAGTCTATGGGATTTTTTTGGTTGTTGTGAGAAAAAAGGTTCAAGAACATCTTAAAAAGCTGCTCCTATCCACCTTATTTTTCAGTGCGGAAGTAAGCAGTTTTTTTGGTAATGTGGAAATAACGAGATGAATAACAACATGCAGTAAATGGTAAAACTGTTTCCACTACAAACCAGTGTACTCATAATTCAGATAATACATTAAAATAATATGGTAAGACACTAATTTGCAATATTAAGAAGCAAAACAAGCTGTTTTGTACAGCTAAATATAGCTGGACCCGGATGAGATGAGAAGCCAAACCCATAAAATTTACAAATGGTCTTACAGGAAAAATACAGTAGATAGATGTATCAGTCTTATCTGTTGCATAAACACATGGGCCAAAGTTAAGGATAAAAGATTTGTTCAGTTACGAGCAATTGTAATAATGACCCTTGCCTCAGTAAACACCACTAATCAACTAAACCTAAGATTAAAGTTCACTGAGGTACCATGGCTGATTATATAGCAGCTGATAGAAAAATAATTGTCTTTAGGCATTGTAAGGTTGTAATTACATGCACTTTCAGGACAATTTGATTATGATTGATCAGCTGCTGTATTCTCCAATCAAATATTTTAATATTTAGTACTTAGTATAAAATAATAATTCTGGTTTCAGTCTGTTCATCGGTGGTGGGGATTTTTCACTGACTTTTTCTGCAGTCACATCGATACACCAGTAGGTGGCAGCGAATCCGTGAATCATTCACTCTCAACCGAGTCGTTCAAAACACTGATTCATTTAGTAACGTCACTGCTGTGTGATGCCCAGTGACGCACCGCGGATGCTTTTGCTGGCGAAACAGCAGACAAAAAAAGTGACAATATTATGTCTAACATGTAAATTACTCAGTGTTAACCTTATGTTTATTGAGCTATTGTGCAATAGTTATATTGATTAAACAAATGTAAGCTAAACTGTATAAATGACTTTAGCACCTTGTCCTGACGCGACACGATGTGAGGAGACGACGAGCAATCGTGGCTTTTATTTTGTAATGGTTTATTCTTCTGCGACGTCGCGGCTGACAACTGGTTGATTACCTCAGGTAGGCTACATGTTTTGTAGTAAGGTTACAATACCAAAAATATCATTTGCATGACTTTAATAGCCATAATATAAGCAACAATGGATAATTTACCTCAGATCTTGAAAACAACAAGAACGTTCAAACTGTAAACTCTGTGTAAACAAACATTCGTAATCCATGAAAATTATTCTATAATTCACAGAGTATGTATTTTAATTGATTAGCTATGACTAGTGATTGATTTTGTTACGTTTTGTCCGCTTTATCTACCTTATTTATTTCGAGTTAAAGTGAGCGCGGCCATTTGTAAGTTTTATGTGGGGGGTTTCCGGTCTCATTGCGTCCAGCTGTTTGCGGTACAAAACAATTGGTTTTGCTGCTTGATAATGCAAACTGGTGTGTCTTATCATATTATTTTAATGTATTATCTTAATTATGAACACACTGGTTTGTAGTGCAAACAGTTTTATGTTTACTGCACATTGTTATAGAGCGTTTTCACTACGCATCTTCAATCGGCCATATTGGCGGCACTGAACGTAAACATTGCCACTGAACTGAACAAAACTTGCATATTTTGCTGATTATTGCTGCTGAAAATGATCAGTTATTGTCATGTTTTGGTCTGTACTAATCGGTCAAACTGGGAAAAACATTTGGAGTACTATAGACTGTCAAAAGTTATAACAAATCAAGGTGAAGAGTGCAAAAAAACTGTCATTTGTGGTTGGCCAAACTGAACCAGGATTTCCAGGGCAAGAATCTTGACAACATCTGTGTTTGTTCTTATCATTTCCGGTCAGGTAGGTGAAATATTAGGCTAATATCTTAAGTAATACTTCTTGTACGTAACTGTTACTGTTAGTTTGTTAAAATGTTGCGCCCTTTTCTGCTTACTAAGTTCTTCTCTATATGATTTAACAGCTTCCGCATGTTTTTTTTGTGGTTTAGACAGCATATATTAGCAGAACAATGTATTCAGTAGTACATTAACTATGCAATCAATGCTATTGTTTACTGAGTATCTCCAATATGGCCGCGCATCCGGGTAACTGACCAAATTGTGATGCAGGCGCAAACCCTCTATTCTTCTAGCTATTTCCCTACAGCGGCTAATTAACCGAAAGCCTTGCACATTCACAGAAAGCGGCTTAGTTGCATGTTGAAAATAAGGTGCGCAGCCATCTTTAGAATTTTGTTTGTCAGTTATTGTTGAAAATGTATTTTCTTATGAAGAAAAAAAAAAAAATTTTGCTTCTGGAACCAGGCTGTGTTGCTTATTTTTAGTGTAAGAGTAGCATTTGTAAAATGAATTTGCAAGTTTTCCAGTCTCATCCATTTCTAGTTATTTTTAGCCGTACAAAACAGCTTTTTATGCTGCTTGGTATTGCAAACTGCCATTTATTATCACATTGTTTTGACATATTTTTGTAATTATAAACAAACTGGCTTTACTGTTTACTCCACTTACTCTTACTTTTTCTTAGTTATTACTTGCACATTCACAGCTTCTTAATTGTATTCACAGCTTCCTCAATTGTAATGTCACAGATATAAAATCTTAATGGGCTATTTTTTTTCCTTTATGCAAACTGTAACTTCCAGTGTCATTTTAGTATAATTGATATACAATTATAGTATTTATAAATATTTAGAATTTTTAGATTTTGTATTTTATAGATAAAATATTTTAAAACATTTATAGATTTAGATTTTGCCCTTATTTTTACCTTTTCAGTTTTCATTTTAACTTCAGTTTAGATTTTTTAAAGGTAATTTTAATTGCTTTTGTCTTTTTTTTTTAAATATAACTTGAATTTAGCTTTAATTGATTTATTTTTTTTTTATTGTAGTTTTAATACTTCAAGAAAACCTTTAAAATTTTTAAAAAGTTTTTTTTAATTTAGTTTTTCATCTAATATTTATTTTTTTTAATTACCGAAAACATTTTTTTATTAGTTGTATGTAACAATAACAACACTAACTAAATGTTTTATATTTATATTATTTTATATTTTATATTATTATTATTTATATTATTTTTATATTATTTAACAACTAAATGTTTTATATGAAATGTGTGGAAGCCGTTTCTGCCATTGAATGAAAAATTGCGACTTTTTATTGTAATTGTGGGATATAAGCTCTCAATTCTGAGAAATAAAGTCAAAATTGTGAGATATAAACTCTATTCTGACAAATAAAGTCACATTTCTGAGAAATAAAGTCAGAATTGCGAGATAAAAAGTCAATTCTGGGAAAAAGTCACAATTCTGAGAAATAAACTTGCACGTTCACAGCTTACTTCCACTCTCCCTACATGTTCTTTGGCAGTTTACCTTGAGCATTAGCCAGAAGACTTTCTTTGAACAGTTTAGTGACCATCTCCAGCTCCTGCTCTGCCTCCTGGACGTTCGGATCCAACTGCAGTACTTCCTGTAAATCAGTGCTGGCTGACAGGTAGTCCTGAGGGAGAAAATACAGCATTACTGCACTGAATTCAACACTATTGTGATGAGGGTAAGTTTGACTTTATATGCACACACAATCACTATTCACAATGTTTTAAATGTGAAATGCATTCTTGTAACTATAAAATGCATAATATCTGATGGCAAAATCCAAACCTTTAAGCCTTTGTGTGCTAGTGCCCGTCTGTAAAATGCTTTCTTATTATTTGGCTCGATCTGAAGCGCAGAATCACAGTCCTGTTTGGCTTCTGCAAAACACTCCAGCTTGAGATAGCACAGCGCTCTGGAAAACACAGCAGACATTTCTCATTTAGCCTTGCGGACTCTTCCGCTGTTTTATGCTGGAGTTGTCAGAGCTAATTGCTGACTGAATGGCTTCGTCTGAAGCTCCAGTCTCAGCACTTTCTGGAAGGCTCCATCAAATGAGAGACAGGACAACATGCACAGCTGGTTCAGTTCATTGCTACTTTGTAAGTGTTTAGTGTGAACTGCACCAAACTGCGGTTGCTTGATTTACACAGCACAGTGTATGCTATATCACGCATGCACATTATGCAACATTTCAAACAGCAGTATGCTACTGTTGTCATATGTGCTCATGCTGCATGTTTAATTCATTAAGGGGGTGTCTAGTGTTTTAGAAATTAAAAATTCATCTTGCAATTTTAATTGCATTTTGTGCCAGTATGTCTTAAATTCATCAGTATAAGTTACATATTGCTGAAACAGAGTACAAATGTGTCCGCCCACTTTTTCAGCACCATTTTTAACCGAATGTTACATAATTTTTTATACATATATATCCAAATATTTAAGTAGTTTGAGAGTGTATGTGCTTCATGGGAGGCCTTTGGCATGACTTTTTTTGTTGCAATCCTCTAATTGGTAGAAATTTCTTTGCAGAATCATGGGTAATGTAGTTTTATCACAATTAATTTGTATTCTGCCGTTTAACACAATATTTTAAAATTAAGTTAAAATCATGCAGATGTTTGGCTTTAAAGGAGAAGTCCACTTCCAGAACGAAAATGTACAGATAATGTACTCACCCCCTTGTCATCCAAGGTGTTCATGTCTTTCTTTCTTCAGTCGTAAAGAAATTGTTTTTTGAGGAAAACATTTCAGGATTTTTCTCCATATAATGGACTGACATGGTGCCCCAATTTTGAACTTCCAGAATGCATTTTAAATGCGGCTTCAAATCCGAAATGTGGTTGTAAACGATCCCAGCAGAGGAAGAAGGGTCTTGTCTAGCGAAACGACCGGTTATTTTCATTAAAAAAATTACAATTTAAATACTTTTTAATCTCAAATGCTCGTCTTGTCTTGCTCTCCCTGAACTCTGTTTATTCTGGCTCAAGACAGTTAGGGTATGTCGAAAAACACCCGTCGTATTTTCTCCCTCAACTTCAAAAATCATTTTAAAATCATCCTACATCACTGCAGAAGAACCGACACAGTCTTTGCAAAGTGGACATGCAAAGAAGATCAAACACCCTTAACAAAAAAGGTAAAACAGCGATATAGGATGATTTTGAAGTTGAGGGAGAACATGAGATGGGAGTTTTTTGACATACCCTAACTGTCATGAACCGGAAAAAAAGTGTTCGGGGAGAGCAAGACAAGATGAGCGTTTGAGTTTAAAAAGTATATAAATTGTTTATTTTTATAATAATAACCGATCGTTTCACTAGATAAGGCCCTTCTTTCTCGGCTGTGATCATTTACAACCGCATTTGGGATCGTTTGAAGCCGCATTTAAACTACATTTTGGAAGTTCAGAATCGGGGCACCATATCAGTCCATTATATGGAGAAAAATGCTGAAATGTTTTCCTCAAAAAACAAAATTGTTTTACGACTGTAGAAAGAAAGACCTGAATATCTTGGATGACAAGGGGGTGAGTACATTAAATGTAAATCTTTGTTCTGGAAGTGGACTTCTGCTTTAGCTCACAGTAGGTCTGTATTTAACAGTTTAAAAGTTATTGTCAAAAAACAGTTTTCCGATAGAGAAAACGAATGGAATGTTTGCTTTCAGAGCCTGACGGTTGTACTTTGACTGTTGTACGTATGGGTAATATGATAGTGTGCTATTTTGAACACAATCTGTGTTTCTGCTGATGATAAGAGTTGTAAAGTGTTGGACAGGTGTACCTGTTAGTGTAGATGGCACATTCACTAGGTTTGATGGCCAGACACTCGCTGTATTTTTCCACAGCACCTTGATACTGGCCGTTCTTCACCATGTCGTTTCCTTCTTGTTTCAGCAGGTTGAACCGAACCTCTGCTTTTCTGGCTGTGGAGGAAGAAGATTTACAGTAAAATTACACTTGTGAATACCTCTAAAAGAGTGAATGTCACAAAACCTGTATAGAACATATCTACATCGTCATAATTTCTTAAAATTACACAAACAAACAAACTAATAAAAATTGAATTACATTTAAGCACATTTCCCTTCCAAATTCTCATTATTGTAGTGCACAAAAACAACGATGACAAACTTTTTAATAATGTAAATAAAATAAATTTAAGATCAAAGTTTCTGTATTACAGTACTGAAAATACAGGGTTAAAATGTCTTTAATTGTATTGAAAATAATGTCACAAAACATAAAATCTTAATGATTATTAATTATGATGATTATAATGATTATTTTTCTTTATGCAAAATGTAATTTCCAGGCCTATTTTAGTATAATTCATATACAATGACAGTATTTATAAATAGTTTTTTTTTTTATTATTATTGTTTTTATATTTTGTATTTAGATTTTTATATTTATATATTTATATTTTGGCTTTTATTTTTATATTTCAGTTTTCATTTTAATTTTAGTTTAAGGTTTTTTAAATGTAATTTTGTTGTTTGGTTTTGTCATTTTTTAAAAAACAGAGCTTCAGTTTTGCCTTAATTTAAGTTATTCATATATATAAACCATATATTTTGTGTTTTACATACATTTTTACATGTATATATCCAAATATTTAAGTAGTTTGAGAGTGTATGTGCTTCATGGGAGCATGCGGTTCATTTGGCGTGACTTTTTTGGTTGCAATCCTCTGATTGGTTGAGATTTCTTTGGAGAATTATAGGAAATGCAGTTTATCACAATGAATTTGTATTCTGCTGTTGAACATGATTAAAATATAGTTTAAAATATAGTTGAAATAATGCAGACTGGTGGATATAACAAAAGCAAAAGCAAGGTTAAAATTAATGTATTACAGTACTAAAAATTCAGGGTGAAAGTGTCTTTAATTGTAATAAAAATAATGCCGCAATACATAAAATCTTAATGGTACAACAGAGGGTTGTTTTTTCTTTATGCAGAATGTCATTTTCAGTGTTTTTTAGTGTAATTTATATACAATTACAGTATTTATAAATAGTTACCATTTTATATTTAATATTTAGATTTTTGTATTTATATATTTATATTTTGGCTTTATTGTTATATTTTCAGTTTTCATTTTAATTTTAATTTAAGGTTTTTTAAATGTAATTTTGTTATGTGCTTTTGTCTTCTTTGCAATTTAAAAAAAAAACTTCAGTTTTGCTTTAATTTATTTTATTTATTTATTTATTTATTTGTAGTTTTAGTACTTCAAGACAACATTTTAAATTTGATTTTTTTTTTTTTTAGTTTTTCATCTAATATTTATATTTATTTAATTTCAACTTTATTTCATTTACCAAAAACAATTTTCTTACAGTTTTAGGTAACAATAACAACACAGCTAAATGTTTTATATTTTTCTTTTGATTTTGGGGTGAAATGTTTGGAAGTCAGTTTCTGCCACTGAATAAAAAAAAAGGTAATAGGTAAACTTTTTATTTCACAATTTTTCTCTGAATTGCATGATACAAACTCACAGTTATGACTGTTTTTTCTCAGGATTGCAAGTTTATCTCACAGTTCTGACTTAATTTCTCGCAATTGCAAGTTATAAGGTCAGAATTGTGAGATTTAAACTCTGACAACACATCAGTCTTTTTTCTCCTCAAAATTGGACTTTATAACTTGCAACTGCAGGTTTATATCTCACAATTCTGAGAAAAGAACATCAGAATTGTGACTTTTTATCTCGTAATTGTGAGTTTATATCACGCAATTATTAGAAAAAAGTACGATTTGTGACTATATCTCACAATTCTTTTTATCTCGCAATTGTGAGTTTATATCACGCAATTATTCGAAAAAAAGTCAGATTTGTGACTATATCTCACAATTTTGACTTTATAACTTGCAATTGTGAGTTTATATCTCGCAATTCTGAGAAAAAAAGTTTCTCAGAATTGTGAGATAAAAAGCTGCAATTACCTTTATTTATTTTTTTATTCAGTGGCTGAGACAGCCTTCCATAGAAATGAGACCTGGGCGTGTTACTCAAAAGTGGCACACTTTACTACACAGGCTTGTGTCAGTATGCTTGGCAAGTGTGCAGCAGTTCATATCAGTTGCAGTGCAGGCAGCGAGTGCATTGGGAATAACATAACACGCACCCACTGCTATGACTTCATCAGGCTCAATAGACAGCCGAGCAAAGGTTGTCTCATTGTTAATGTGATCGGCCACTGATGTGTGCCGTGTGATCATGCTGGTCTTCCTTTCTCAGGTCAGAGTGAAACCCGAGCCATCTGGTTCCATTACGATGAGAGCTGACTATGTTACGCTTTTACATAATTGATTGCAGTCAAGCGCGGTACATCCATGCTGACAAATGCTGTTAGATGCAGCATGTGACTGAAACTGTCTGCGTAATTATTGCAAACACAGGAACAACAAAACAATCCAAACGTCACACATTACGTCAAACCTAATAAAAAGGTCGTTATAAGGTGTTCAACAGCGTTTTTTTGTTTTGTTTTTTTCCTATACGTATTATTCATCAGCATTGGCCTACATTTGCAGTTCTTTAGTTTTCCAGCATGGATTTTTGTTTGGAAATGCATTATGTTTAATGCATGCAGTTCTCTTTCATAACCTCAGCATAAATATTGTAGCTGGTCCAGATTGGCTTATGCTGGTCTGTATAGCCATGCTTCAGCATTGAAGGTCAACCTGCGGGATCTTGATTGATTTGTAAGTTTCCGGGAGGTGGTTATTAAAACAGTGCTCGTTACATGAAGTACTTGTCCAATCAGTGTGTCTCATTCACTAATAATTGCATGGTTTATTCATATTTATATGCATGAGAGAACTTCTCAGGAAAAATCCTGGCTGATTCACAACACGTGCATATGCAAATTCATTTGCTCTTATTATTCTAATGTTAATGAATTTGCATTTTTAAAATCAGCAACTGCATTATAGTAATTTGCAAAAGGCATGCCCAAAACATATCCATATAAGGGCTTTCCACACAACCTTTCCTCACTCTCTTTCATCACTCTCAGCAAACATGACACTCTTTAAACACACACAGCAGGGTCATGCAATGTTGAGTAAGTTACTGAAAAAATGTTATTAATTACTAGCTACAAGTACATCTTCAACAGTGTCATTAGGTTACTGTACTAATTATTCTCACTAATAAGTATTGCATTACTTATTGCTTTCTAAATCTCATATCAACCTTAACCAGTCAAGCAAGGATAGATAAGAAACTGCTCTGTTAATTCTTTTAAATAGATCATGTAAAATTGCATAAATTATTCTTGAGCTGATTAAAATATTAAAAGGGAGAAGGTTACATTAAAAACATGTACTTTAACAAAATCTGGAATCTGATGGTGCAAAAAAAAACCCTCAGAAAATCGCCTTTAAAGTTGTCCAAATGAAGTTCTTAGCAATGCATATTACTAATCAAAAATTAAGTTTTGATATATTTACAGTAGGAAATTTACAAAATATCTTCATGGAACATGATCTTTACTTAATATCCTAATGATTTTTGGCATAAAAGAAAAATCTGTTGCCTATTGCTACTAATATACCCATGCCACTTAATTAAACAATCAACATATTTTTAAATTGCTTATTAATAGATGGTCACCTATTGATTTTTGCTGATGCCTCTGGTATTTACATGCCTGTTTGTTTAATTTACAACCTAAGTTGGGTTATATACCCAAAATGGGTTGTAAATTATTTGGGTTATATACCCAAAATGGGTTATAAATTATTTAGGTTATATACCCTAAATGGGTTGTAAATTATTTGGGTTATATACCCAAAATGGGTTGTAAATTATTTGGGTTATATACCCAAAATGGGTTGTAATTTTTTTTAGGTTATATACCCAAAATGGATTGTAAATTATTTAGGTTATATACCCAAAATGGGTTGTAAATTATTTGGGTTATATACCCAAAATGGGTTGTAAATTATTTAGGTTATATACCCAAAATGGGTTGTAAATTATTTAGGTTATATACCCAAAATGGGTTGTAATTTTTTTTAGGTTATATACCCAAAATGGATTGTAAATTATTTAGGTTATATACCCAAAATGGGTTGTAAATTATTTGGGTTATATACCCAAAATGGATTGTAAATTATTTAGGTTGTATACCCAAAATGGGTTGTAAATTATTTGGGTTATATACCCAAAATGGGTTGTAAATTATTTAGGTTATATACCCAAAATGGATTGTAAATTATTTGGGTTATATACCCAAAATGGGTTATAAATTATTTAGGTTATATACCCTAAATGGGTTGTAAATTATTTGGGTTATATACCCAAAATGATTGTAAGTTCATTCTGGCTATATAAAGGTCAATTTGGTGTAAAGTTGCTTTGCAACGATATTTATCGTGAAAAGCGCTATACAAATAAATTTGAATTAAATTATTTGGGTTGTATACCCAAAATGGGTTGTAAATTATTTGGGTTATATACCCAGAATGGGTTGTAAATTATTTGGGTTATATACCCAAAATGGGTTGTAAATTATTTAGGTTATATATCCAAAATGGGTTGTAAATTATTTGGGTTATATACCCAAAATGGGTTGTAATTTTTTTTAGGTTATATACCCAAAATGGATTGTAAATTATTTAGGTTATATACCCAAAATGGGTTGTAAATTATTTCGGTTATATACCCAAAATGGGTTGTAAATTATTTAGGTTATATACCCAAAATGCGTTGTAAATTATTTGGGTTATATACCCAAAATGGGTTGTAAATTATTTAGGTTATATACCCAAAATGGGTTGTAAATTATTTGGGTTATATACCCAAAATGGGTTGTAATTTTTTTTAGGTTATATACCCAAAATGGATTGTAAATTATTTAGGTTATATACCCAAAATGGGTTGTAAATTATTTAGGTTATATACCCAAAATGCATTGTAAATTATTTGGGTTATATACCCAAAATGGGTTGTAAATTATTTAGGTTATATACCCAAAATGCGTTGTAAATTATTTGGGTTATATACCCAAAATGGGTTGTAAATGATTTGGGTTATATACCCAAAATAGGTTGTAAATTAAAAAGCCAGACATAATTAGTAGAGGCATCAGCAACAATCAAATGGTGAACATTTATTAATAAGCCATTTAAAATATGCTTATTGTTTAATTATTATTTATTCAACTTATTAATAAATGTTCATTATTGAACATTGAGTTCATTTTAAGCAAGAAATATAGTAATTTTAAGCAATAGCTGAGTTAAACAAAACTACCCAGAAGGTTTATTTAAACATTTAACCCAACCACTTGGTCAAAACAACCCAATTGCTGGGTTGTTTTTAATCTAGCATTTTTTAGAGTGTAGTAATGCATTACACCCAACAGATTCATAATATCTGTGTTTTTATTTAGAGGAACCTCATAGCTGTAATACACCTTTTCTTTAAAAAAAAAAAAAAACAATGAAATGAAATCACTTTTATCCTAACAAGACCATCTGGAATATGTGGTTGGATTGCAGCTGTGCCATTTTTTTTTTTATACATTTAGTACATTTTAGTACAAAAGTTACTGATGAATCATTATTGAATCATCAAATTGTGCAAACATTCATACACAGATTTCATGCTCAAATTAATAAATGAGGCCCACTTTTATTAACCTTGTAAATATGCAAATATGTTTGAAGATGGAACCTAGGTTAACCCTTTCAGGTGTGAAAGGCACAGGATTGTATTTAATTTGTTTATAGATGGCTAACTATAATATCCAAAGAAACTATAATATCCATCTACACTTAGTTGTGCTTTACTATTACTGTTGATGCATACTTGAGTGCAAAACTGTTCTCTTCTGTCTGGTAGCTGTTTTCTTGTGCGGTTTGTTTTGGTTCAGTGACAATGTGGTGTTAACTCACCTTTCTCCTGTTCGGCTCTGGCTGCGCGGGCCTGCAGAACCTCTTCGCTGGGTTCATCTTTACGGTGCTGCTGGGCAGACAGAGGAACCACTGGAATCTCTGGCAGCTTCTCTCGCCAGTCAGGACCGTCCTGCTCGATCAGCATTTTAGTGATTCTGAGATCATATCACAAACACAGTCAGACAAAACAGTTTACATAACTGGAATTTTTATAATTTCACTGCAAAAAATAACTTCCTTACAGTAAAGGTCACCCAAAAATGAAAACTGTCATCATTACTCACTCTAAAGTTGTGCTAAACCTAAAACCTATAGTTTCTTTCTTCTGCTGAACATAGAAGAAGATTTTAAAGTATGTGAATAAACAGACAGTTTCTGGTCCCCATTGACTTCCATAGTGTTTTTTTCTAGGGCTGCTTCCTAATAGCCAACTAACCATTAGGTGATGAGATGAGGCTTGGTTGACCAAAATTTTATTAGTCACTTAGACACAGAAAAAAAAATTCCACAGGAAGTGGTAAAGTCATGCAGTCATGACGGACATATAGTTAACGGCTGGTCTATGTGTTAATATAGTACAAACATCCAAACGCTCACCTATTATTCATCGATCTGAAATGTGGCTTTTCATGTATGTAGTGGCAACTTTACATGGTCGGTCAATCTAATGTTAACCTAGAAAAATGTGTGCTATTCATGCGTCTGTGCAGAGTGTGGAAGCTGCATGACAGATGGAGGCACATGTGCGATCATATGCTCTTAAAATACTCCGTCATTTTCGGTCATACAGATAAAAATAATTAGAGGTGCTCCAATCAGGAAACGATCTCTACACTGCTGCAAACGCACCGTTCCTGGAACGAACTACTAGACCGCAACTGTGTGCAGCTTGAACGAACATGAGCGCGGAAAAACACGCATTGCAAACAGAGGTATGTGAACGTGGCGTTATGTGTTTACGCTTCAAGTGTGCATGAGTGCCCAGTCTCTAGGAGAGCGCGCGAGCGCTGAATGGTTAAACACTGAAAAGAATTAAAAAGAAATGCAGTTCACAAACTTTAGCGACGTTGCGACACTGATTCTATTGTGCAAGTAACAATTCCTGTGTCAGCTGTGCAGCTCGCTTATAATCAGATGCGATGTGGTGATTGGAAGCCATATAGCGCACTTTTGAGAGTGAAAAAGAGAGGGCGTGCAGTCATTCACTCGTGCTATTTGTGAAATAACAGCTAACATAAGGTTTTCAAATTACTTTCTAAGTTATTAAATGAAGAAATATGAATTGTACCTCACCTTCACCATTCTAAACGTTTTACCCGTGCTAAAAAGCGCCTGAGACGGTGCCGCTGCATGTCGTACCAAACCTGTCATGGCAGGCGCGTCATCAGCTTTAGATCGGTTTATGAGATCGGCCTTTTTAGAGACCGCCGATCAAACATCCCCAAGGGATTGGGGATGATCGGTAGCCGTTCAATCGGAGCACCTCTAAAAATAATACATCTTTCGAATCTGTAAAGTCTCTATGTTTTTTTTGTGTGCACTCAGAATAACAACAAAACGTTGCGCTTTTGTAAAATAATGGAAGCAGACAGTGCTTTCTGCCATCTTGGTCCCTGTGAACTTGAGCGCGAAACGTTGAAACTCCGCCTTACAGACATGAAAAATATGAAATATCTATAGAGAGTGAAATGTCTAATGACATTTTAAATAAACCAGTTCAAATAGAAAACAAATATTCTCGGATTATGTAATCCGTATGAAACATCCATACAGGCGCATCACTAATACGGAGATGAGGAAAGTCAGTGTCGCCGACTTCATCTCTTTTAAGTCAAAAATAAAGTAAGCAGTTTATCAATAAATTATTAAAACGTTAATGCAGTCTCCTTGCTTATGTTTTCTTATCACATTCATAATTATTATATCTGCCAGTGCGCTGTGGCAAGCTTTTTTTGCATGTGTTTGAGCGCTTATTAGGCTATGTAAGCAATTAAAGGCTCATAATTACGATTTATATGGTTTAGTAATAAACTAAAAGTTGACTAATGCTTAAAATGAATGACTACTAGCCAACCAGGATATTCTTTAGTCAAGGGCAGCCCTAATTTTTTCCCATATACGTAATAGAAATCGATGGAGACCGAAACTGCTTGTTTACCAAAAATGTTCAAAATATCTTCTTTTGTGTTCAGCGGAAGAAAGAAACACTAGGTTTCAGTTTTGGAACAACTTGAAAGTGAGAAATGATGACAGTTTTCATTTTTAGGTAAACTTAGGCAAACTTCCTTTAAGTACTTTGCACTTGTTTTACAGTAATATAGATATGTTGAAGTTTATTTCCTATCCTGTTTCACCCTGTTGAAAAAAAAACAGCATATGCTGTTTATGTATGTTTTGAAGCATGGCTGCTGGATTCAGTTGCTTTAATTTGGTCCTTAGTAACTGGTTTAAGCTGGTTCTTAGCTGGTCATGTGCTGGTCCTAAGTAACTAGCTCCTGCTCAGGACCAGCTTAGGACCAGCACATGACCAGCTTAAACCAGCTCAAACCAGCAGCCATGCTTCAAAACACACCTAACCAGCATATGCTAGATTTTTCAACAGGGCAACATTAAAACAACAATTACAATCAAAACAAGACTGTAAGAATATAATGTGTAGAAAACAAAACGAGTACTGGTAACTTTCCACTCTAACAAATGCTGAGTTAAAAACAACCCAGCACTGACAGTAATATGGACAAACCCAGCGATTGGGTTGTTTTGACCCAACGCTTAGGTTAAATGTTTAACCCAACCTTCTGGGTAGTTTTATTTAACTCAGCTATTGTTTAAATGATTGTTTACCATATGACTGGCTTGAAATGAACCCAAAATAGGTTGGAAATGAACATTCATTACTATGTTCAATAAGTAATAATTAAATAATGAACATTTTTAAATGGCTTATTAATAAATGTTCCTTCTTTGATTATTACTGATGCCTCTAGTAATTATGTGTCCGATTTTGGGTTCATTTTAAGCCAGCCATATCCACCTTAACCCATTTAATCCCAGTTTTTCATTGATAAAGCTCTAAAAACCGGACTGATTGATGTTTTAGTGCACTTTCTGCAAATATGGAAAACAATAAAGAGTCTCAATTAAATATGTGCAGTTTCACATGGTTAGTGCAAATTGTCACAGGGCCAAAGCAGTGTATTTCCTGTTTGCACCTTGAGAAGATGATGGCTGCATCAAAGCTCCAAAACAAAAGGCTAGTAAAGTATGTTAACATAAAGATATGACAAAGATTTTTAGTACATATTATCTTTAAGGTGTCTAGTATTAATATATGAATTCACAGGTATTCAGTTTTGTTGAGTGTTGTCATAGAATGTGTAAACTGTCACCAGCGGGATAACAGTGAATTCAGGTTTACAATATAAATCCAATTGCATTTGTTAGTGAAATTTACACTAAAATTACAAAACATTGCACTAAACTAAAAGTTCAAACATTACAAATAAGTCAGAATAGCACGATGCACTAATATAAAAGTTTGACGATATACGTTGATGGTGGTATCTTTTTGTTTTGTTTTTTATCTCCGTATTCCTATAAATTTGTTTTTTTTTTTTAATGCATAAATATGTTTTTTTTATGCATAATAGTAACCATAGAATGTAAACAAACAGCTTAAAGTAGCTGGGCTAAGATATATAACAATTTTTTTTATTTTTTTCAATGCAGAAGTAAGCCTATGGGCGAGACTTCTCGTTCATTAGCCGCTATAGGGAAATAACGAGAAGAACAACAAAGTGCAGTAAACAGTAAAACGGTTTGCACTACAAACCAGTAAGTTCATAATTAAGATAATACATTAAAATAACATGGTAAGACATACTAATTTGTAACATCAAGCAGCAAAACAAGTTTTACACAGCTAAAAATGGCTGGGTGCTAGGGCTGTGACAGTGGCAGATTTTTTCCACCGCGGTGGTAATGGAACAACTACCGTCGGTGGCGCGGTGTTGAAAAAAAAAATATATATATATATAATTTTGAAACATAAAAAAAAATTAGGCTCAAAAATTATTAACAAACGTGCATGTTTATTTCAGCCTACAAAACACTATAGTAAATATCAAAGAAATGATACAGTTAAATAAGAAAGTAGCCAAAATAAGAACGGTAAATATTAAACAAACATTTGTTGCCCGAGTCTTTTCTCTCTCTTTCCCATTACATTGTTGCATCCATTAAAATAGCTCAGTTTTGTTTTTAATAGGAACGTGGTTATGTTTCTTTTCGTTTCTTTATAAAGTTATTTTAGAAATATGTTTGGAACATTTTTTGTTTGTTAAATGAAAACGTTTTTGCTTTTTTAAAGTAACGACCAAGCGGCCAGAGGCAGGCAGTGAGTTGATCACAGCCTATGTTTGATCAATTTTGCCTTCTCAAATCATCACAACTTGCCTAAAATAAAATCTTCAAGCATATCACAATGTTATTTTAAACGTTTAAGTTAGATAAATGCATGCTATTTTTCAAATCGAAAACAAACTCTTTCATTATAAAATCCGTAGAGATGCATTTCTCTCTAAAGGCGCGTCCAATGAGCAGATGGCGACTCAGGATCGTCATCTTTGCGACACTGGCTCAGAAAACACTAGTTTATTAATAATTTGAGTATCTCCTTATTTCCCCCCGACACATTCATGGTAATTAGTTTTCCTGGAGCTTTGCAAGCTTTAGCCTATTGTGTGCGTTTGAACGTGGATCTCTTCCAGCACCTGCGAAGGCACTCGCGCTCGCTGCTGCTGCCGGCGGGGACACTAAACACGGCCACAGCAGAGTAATTGTTGCAGAAACACTGTACTTTATGCTTGTTATAGATTGTGTGACGTCACGTGCAGTATTGTCGGCGGCAACCGACCACCTCGGTGGCAAACGACAACTGTGGTGGTGCGGTTGTCATTGCAACCGTCACAGCCTTACTGGGTGCAAATGACACTATAAGCTAGACCCATAAAATTTACAAAATGGCTAGGCCCGCTTTTATGGGAAAAATAAGGTGGATAGTAATTTTTTAACAATGGTTGAGTTCAATAAAACTATCTAGAAGGTTGGGTTAAACATTTAACCTAACTGCTGAGTCAAAACAGCCCAGTCACTGGGTTTGTCCATATTTCACCCAGCGCTGGGTTGTATTAAACTCAGCATTTTGATCCATTAATGACATGTAATGCTAAAACACAACAAAATACAGTGTTTAATCCAAAATAATATCTGGACACTGACTGATAAAATACTTCTTGCAGTATTTTAGAACGCTACATTTGTCAGCATATTAAAATCCTCATAAAGTGCTTCCCCGTGACCTTTGATTTGTACCTGTGCACACTGTCATGCGCCGCCTGCACGCTGATGTCTATCTGCAGGACTGTCTTGTAATCCACATAGGCCTTCTTGTAGCGCTCCAGAGACTCATACGCCATCGCCCGCCGGAGGAGGGGCTTTAGAGAGAAGGGGTGGAGCTCCAGAGCCCTATAAATAAACAGGATGAAACAGAGGATCAAGATGTTTCTCTGATCCTGTGCCCTACAATGAACTCTCTAAATCTACGAAGGAAGCCATTCATAAAGCTGCATGCATTGGAGACTCAAAATATACCTCCCAAAATGATGAATGAGCTAAAGCTTGCATTATTTTCTCTTTCCTTCACTGTAATTTTTGTCTGTCCTTTATTAAAGAATGGATGCGTCAGGACAATGGAAAGTACAGTATGATTACAAGACTCGCTTTATTATTTCCCTCCAAAAAAGCAGAACATGGTAACAGACTGCTGGGGATCTTAGTGACGGTTAACCAGTCTGCTGGTAAAGCTCCTTACAGTGCAACTAACTGCGTTGGGTGTTAATCTTTTTGAGACAGTCACATGCACTCGCAGTATTACCTCACATGTAAATCCAAGCTAAACGCAGCGTTATTCTGTGCCTCATCATTGACTGGCCATTGAACAAAGTGAGTATGTAAATGTGTGGTTAACCTGGTGCAGTCCTGAATGCAGTCTGCGCTGTTCCCATCTTTGAGGTAGCAAGCAGATCTGTTGGAGTACAGGATACAAAGATCCTCTGGGCTGTCGATACCTGCAAATACAAGCACAGCACTGAAAATAGACTAAGAAAGCAGCTTTAGATCTGCATGGGTACATGTGGGAGGAAGGGTTCAGAGTTCAGGTAGCCATTCATGCTGGAATACATTTTGTTTAGTCACCCGAGATTGTGTTACAAACCCAACCAGACAGAGAATAAACACTCTGGGGAAGCTGAGGTTAGAAAGACTGTACATCCCTGTTTTCAAAAGGCTCATTACGTAACTTTAGTGGGCACACCCACAATGCAAAGTGGCGGAAGTGAGCGGCAGGCTTGTGAAATGCTTTCGCTTCTGTTTCACAAAAAATGCGGCTTAACTCTCTAAAATGCAGTGGGTCAATGAACAGCGGGTTAAGACCTTTTCCATGGGACATCTAGACAGCAGAGCCTCTCTATGAACCGGTATTGGATTCCTCCCCCTGCATTACTCAATGCTGCTAAACAGGATCTACGCAATGTTTGCGCAATAGATGCTTTCGTAGTCCACAATACAGCATGATTCATTCAAATGTGCTAGTTAATTTGAAACACCCAGTTACAGAAAAAAAAACCTGTTAAATACACTATTTGTATTATATACACAAAATCTGTTAAATATATTAGAATGTCAATATGCTTAAACATACTTTATCCTACCAGTGTAATTTAAAACAATCTGCTTTTAAGTCAATATACTATGAAGAACATCCATAGCCATGCCAAAACTATCACCCTACCAAAAATACCATCTTGGTAGCACCAAAATCAGTTAAATATGCAATTTAACACATATAATTTTAAGTTACTTTAACACAAAATACTTGTACCCAACCAGAATGATTGAAATATGTTGATTAATTTGAAAAAATTAAGTACTTTTAAGCCAGCATATTATAAGTAGGAAAATGCATACTATAATATGCCAAAAATGGCATTTTGGTGACGCCAAAAATGGTTAATTATACTATTTTAACACATATTTAATATATTATTTTGAGATAAATACTTGTGTCCCACCTGAATCGTTGAAATATGTTGGTAAACTAAAGAAATCTTGTACTTTTAAGTATAAAATACATGTCATCTTGCTAAAAATGGCATTTTGGTGACACCAAAAATGGTTAATTTTACTATTTTAACACATATTTCATTTATTATTTTGAGATAAATACTTGTACCTCACCTGAATTGTTGAAATATGTTGGTTAACTAAAAAAATCCTGTACTTTTAAGTCAGTATAAAAATACATAATATGTCACTTAACCAAAAATGACATTTTGGTGACACCAGAAATGGTTAATTGTACTATTTCAGCACAAATTTTATATTATTTTGAGATAAATAATTGTACCCCACCTGCATCATTGAAATATATTGGTAAAACTAAGGAAATCCTGGACTTTTAAATATAAAATACATGTCACTTTGCCAAAAAATGGCATTTTGGTGACACCAAAAATTGTCATTCATACTATTTTAGCACATATTTATTATATTATTTTGAGATAAGTACTTGTACTACACCTGAATTGATGAAATATTGTTGGTAAACTAAAGAAATTGTGTATTTTTAAATATAAAGTACATCACCTTGACACCAAAAATGTAAAGATTTATAATATTTTAACACATTATTTTTTTATATATTATTTTGAGCTAAATCCTTGTACCACATCTGAATCAATGAATCAAAAATGGGATTTTGGTAACACCAAAAATTGTTAATTATACTGTTGTAACACATATTTAATATATTATTTTGAGAGAAATACCTATACCCCACCTGAATGGTTGAAATATGTTGGTTAACTAAAAAAATCCTTTACTTTTAAGTCGGTATATTAGTATAATATGCCAAAAATGTTAATTTGCTGGCACTCAAAAATGTTAACACAAGATAATTAAGCACAAAATATTTTTTTTATCTCTCCAGAATAATTAAAAACAGTACTTTTATGTCAGTATACTAGAAAAACTATGATCACTTTCCCAAAATGTTTAATCTTGGTAACACCAAAGACTGTTATATCTACTCTTTTAACACAAATGTCATGTATGATTTTGAGAGTAAGTACTAAAGCAGAATATTTGTACTCTACCAGCTTCTATACATCCGTCGATGGCCTGTGTGTATTTCTCCAGTGCGTCCCCAAACTGTCCGTTTTTGAACAACATATTGCCCTCATTTTTGAGCCTGGCCAGTGGAGGAGGAAGGGCCCCGCACGGGGCGTCCAGATTACAGCTCTCTCCGGCAGTGCCACTGTGCGCCGGACCAGAGCCCTGAGGCTCATCCTGGCTCTTGCCGGCTGGAAGGGTGCCATTCGCTGCCGGGCTCTTCCCTTGGACTTCCTTCGAGTTGGCTGTGCTGTTTCCATGGTTCCTCTTGCGCCCCGGGGTCCCAGGTTGAGAGTGCGGGCCCCCTCCCTCTCCGTGACCGGGGCCCTTCTTCTGTGAATTCCCCATGGCTGCCCTCAGTCCCGACCACAGTACAGCGAGCTCCCGTCCTCACGCGCACACTCATACACACTCTCGCTGTCTTCCTGTTCCCTGCGCAGACTGTACAGACTAAGCCAGGAGCGGGAGGACACACCTCCTGCGGGGCGCACTGAGCTGTGACATCACGCGGGGGGAGGGGCTGCGGAGCTGCTGCAGAGTGGGGGAGGTTTCCTGTGAAACAGCAGCCGGGGGAGTTCAAACGGCCCTGCTGGATTTCATTGTGCGGAAAATCAGCTGCAGAGCCCTTCAGCTGACGCTGCTCAGGATCTCTGTGTTCTTCAACTGTACCGTTTGTGTTCTGGCTTCCGAAACGTTTGATGATGTCATTTCCGTGCTTTAAGCAAAATAAAGCTCTGCTCAAAAGTTTGGAATAATTAGAATTTTTTGATGTTCTGCTTTTATTCGATCAAACATACAGTGAAAACAGTAATATTGAGAAATATTATTAGAATTCAAAATAGCTGTTTTCTATTTGAATACATTTTGGGCAAAGCTGAATTTTCAGCATCATTACTCCAGCCTTCCTTGTCACATGATCCTTCAGAAATCATTCTAATATGCTGATTTGCTGCTCTCTATACAACATTCTTTGCTGCTTGATATTTTTTTGATTCTTTGGTGAGCAGAAAGTTTAAAAGAACAGCATTTATTTAAAATATAAATATTTTGTAACATTAAATATGTCTTTAATATCACTTTTGTTCCATTTAATGTATCCTTGCTGAATAAAAAACACACTTTTGAATGGTGGTGTATCACGGTTCCCACATAAATATTTAGCAGCACAACTGTTTTTAAAATGATACTAATCATAAACGTTTCTTGACTAGCAAATCAGAATATCAGAATGATTTCTGAAGGATCATGTGACACTGAAGACTGGAGTAATGATGCTGAAAATTCAGCTTTGATCACAGGAATAAATTACATTTTAAAATATGTTCAAATAGAAAAGAGTTATTTTAAATAGTACAAATATTTTAAAATATTGATGTTTTACTGTATTTTTGATCAAATAAATCCAGCCTTGGAAAACATTAGACTTCTTTTAAAAAATAATAATAAATAACAATTTTGACCACTAGTATAACTGTTCATTTAAAGAAACAGAAAATTGATTTTGTGCTTAAAAACAGCAGTTATTCTGTTTAGCTAAAGGCTAACAGTGACTGCAATTTTGCAGTAAATGTTTCCCAGAAACACAGAGAACATAGAAAGTTTTAGGATTTTAAAAAATGTATAACAAAGACATTTCTAAGTCATTGTGACTCTGATCATCTGAATTCATTTCTACAGATGATCATATGTTTTCATCATCCATTGAAGCACAAGATGTTCCACCCCCCCACAAATCATGCTGGATCACATGATCATCAGGTTTCACACAAACACAAAAACAGGTTTTACATGAAACATTATAATGACACCAATAATTATTACATATTAAAATTCAATTTTCAATCCAGTGAAGGCGTGGTCACATTTACTGTTACTTAGGCACGGGTGAAATCCTGTCATTTCAATAGGAATTCTAGTACTGTAATTGGGAATTTCGCGTGAGGGCATAAAATTTCCCCACAAAGATTTCTCAACAGGTTCACAAGTTGGTCACACGAATTTGCTGTGTTGACCCACAGAAAGCTGCTTGGTTTAAAAGTGACTTTTATGTGTTTAAAGAAGTCTCTTTTGCTCACCAAGCCTGCACTTATTTGATCCAAAATACAACAAAATCAGTAAAATGTTGAAATATTTTTACTATTTAAAATAACTGTTTTCTATTTGAATATATTGTAAAATGTAATTTATTCCTGTGAATTAAAGCTGAATTTTCAGCATCAGTTACTCCAGTCTTCAGTGTCCCATGATCATTCTAATACGATGATTTGCTGTTCAAAAAACATTTATCAATATTTAAAACATTCTTATTTTTTGAGAAAGAAATTATAGAAATGAATACTTTTACTTAATTGATCAAAAGTGATGATAAAGACATTTAAAATGTTACAAAAGATTTCTGTTTCAGATAAACGCTCTTCATCAAAGAAATCCGAAAAAAAATTCTAATTAGCCGTTTTCAACATAATAATAAATGTTTTTTTGAGCAGCAAATTGGAATATTAGAATGATTTCTGAAGGATCGTGTGACTAGAGAAAATTCAGAAAAAAGAGAAAAATCCCAAGAATAAATTACATTTTAAAATATTTAAATAGAAAACAGCTTTTTTAAATAAAAATATTTCAAAATTTTACCATTTTTGCTGTACTGGATCAAATAGATGCAGGCTTGGTGAGCAGAAGAGACTTCTTTAAAAAAATATTATAAATTTTACTGTTCAAAAACTTTTGACTGGTCTTGTACAAAAAGAAAACATCCACTCAAAATTTTTTTGTAAATTGTATTTTACTCAGTTTTTACCCATTACTGCCTATTCAAATTGTATACATGTATTTACACAGTCAAAGATAAAAAAAAAAGCTAATTCTAACAGGAAAACAGCAGACGCATCTCATCGGGCATCAAACACGACCACTGGAAACAAGAGTCAAGGGTAAATACAAAGAACAGAGGATAGTTAATATACAAGACCACAAAGAACGTATAGAAATCTAAATATGACTATATTGACGGCATGACAAATTCAAGAAACCAAAGAGCTCGAATTTGGATTATTATTGAATTAAATAGTAGTAAACCCGTAAAATATGCATTTTGAAATACATAAGGAGAACTGTGAAGAATATCCACACATTTATGTTCTCCATACAATGAGAATTCAAGTGAACACTGCTGTAAAGCTGTAAAAAGGGCATCCATAACATGTTTCACTGGTAATGCATTTTCTGATCAAACATAATAACGAAAAACTGCTTATTTGACAAAAGCAGTTGGAAAAAAAAAAAAAAAAAAAAAAAAAAAAAAAAAGAACAATGATTAATGAATCAGTGAAAAACAAATCCATTTGTCTGTTTTCACAATAAAATGTTATTATAACTTCAGACAACTTGGAAAATACATTGGTCAGATGGACCACTTTTATGAGGTTGTTTTTTTTTTTTTTTTTTTTAAAGAGCTTCACAGATGTGGTGACTATGAACTGTCATTGAATGGAAAAGAGCAAATTACAAGTTCTATTTTTCATTTTAACCATAATGTTTCACGGAAAAAATAACCACATATGATGTGGGTTTTGGTTTGGAACAACATGAGGGTAAGTAAATGATGGCAGATTTTGTTTTCTTTGGGTAAACTACTCTTTTAACCACCAAGCATTATTTATTTGAGAAAGGATACATCTTTTGGTCCTCTTCTTGTACATGATTCTGTAACCACATTCTCTGCATCTGATGGGGTCTCTGGCCTTGATCTCATTTTCTGTATGACACTCTGAAACACAAAACAGATTGTATGATGGGATCTAGTTAAGTAGTTATGAAAAACATAATTACATATCAATGACTAATACAAAAAGAACATGACATGTATAACTAAAAGGATGAAGAGCGTAATTACCTCCACAAATATAGATCATCGGCTGCTGTTTAGGAGGCTGAATGTCTTTCTGAGTATCCATGGCCTGAAACACACATAAAAACATACATATTTTACTATACAATATTACAATATTTTCAATACTATAATTAGATATATTCTTAAATTAATATATAATAATGTATTTATTATGTATATAAGTTACACTTTAGAAGAGCTAGATATTACTCTAAGAACCCATATAAGAGATTTATCATTCTAGAGCTGAACTACTGTGTACGAACACGCTCTACTACGACAAACTCGCTAACGTTAGATGCACTACGCTTCATATTTATATTAAATACAAAACATCACCATATTATTTTTAACTTAATTTATTAATATACACACCTACGAAATGTAAACATAAAAAGCATTACCTCCACGCGTGAGCACTCAGTTTGCTACAAAACGCTGTCGGTTTTCACGCACGCGCATTTCTTACAGACAGACATCACAGTAACAAACGCTGCTATTGGTTGAAACGAATGATTGACAGAAAAATTAAATGACTGAGCTGGACTCG
This sequence comes from Cirrhinus mrigala, assembly GCA_036247105.1. NCBI lineage: Eukaryota > Metazoa > Chordata > Actinopteri > Cypriniformes > Cyprinidae > Cirrhinus > Cirrhinus mrigala. The sequence continues at coordinate 5,141,154 of CM070025.1, read as the reverse complement.
TCAAACACTGGTGGGAGGAGCTTATAATTTTGCGCAGTTACTGGTTTATCAGGGACTTTTATTTTGTTCCGCGTATAATTCAGATGGCTGCGAAAAACTTCTGAAATCGGAGAGACGTCATTAAGCATATATTTATCGGCAACCGTATGTGATCTTGCAGATATAGTAGTATTTTTGTTTTAATTAATTGTTTGAAAGTTTGGCTGTTATTAACACGTCTTTAGTACTGTCATTAAAAATGCACTGTAATTGTGTTGCTTATTATTATTATAATTTTTTTCGCATCTTTAGAAATATAAATGGATTTATTATTTTTTATCTGAATGCCTAAAATGATTTTCTTGCGTTGTCACTTGTGTCAGTAGTGTTGTTGATCGTCTCAAAGCAGGAAGTAGCGAGTCACAGCAGCAGCAGTTGCCAGTCAGTGTCCATGTTTCAGGTAAGCCTGCTGAATTTAACTCTCAGTATTGTGTTATGTTGTTATTATGCAAGTATTGTTCAAACACTATCCAGCACAGTTTATATAATTCTTCGTGTTATGAATATTAATGCGTTATTGTCAGTTGTGATCCAGCCTCACCCTTTCAGTTTCTCTTTCTCGGTACTAAATGTATTATTACACGACACAAGATTTTCATTTATAACAAGTTTACAACATCCAATTACCACTTATTTGTATTTATAATTGTTTTATTTAATTACCATCTATCTATCTATCTATCTATCTATCTGTCTATCTATCGATAAGCTTATACACAACTTTTGTAAAAAAATGTTGTAATATATAAAACAATAAAAACAATCCAAAAAGACATTGCGCTATAGATTTTTTTTACTCAAAAAAGAACTCCACAAACACATGAATTACAACAGTTTCACCATTTAATTGTTTTTTGTTTTAGTGCAGTAGCCTCACATGAGGTTTTGCAGGTAACTGTGGCAGGAATGTCAGTTACTCTGAAGTCTCAACCTGCTCAACTTCATACTTCATGTGTGTTTCCTGTTTTGTCAGGATGGCTGAGAACAGCCTGGAGGAGAGGAGTTTGGAGATTTTGGATATTCCGGAAGATTTCGATGAAGACTTCCTGTCTCTCTACTTTGATAACAAGCGACGATCTGGAGGAGGAAACGTGGTCTCTGTGGAGAAACATGGAAACCATGCGCTGGTGGTTTTTGAAGATGCAGAGAGTAAAACAATTACACTAAAATACATTAAATAGATTAAAAATAAATACAGAAAATGACAATATTGCAAGCATACATGAGCAAAACATTTAAAGAAATTGTTTCTCTTACACTAGCTGCTGCCAGAGTTGTCTCCAAGACCCATGTCCTCCAGAAAACCACACTGAAAGTGCGGAGGAAACCACCGAAGGACCCTGGAAAGCTGCTGCTGAAAGGGCTCAATCCACAAACTTCACTGGACCATGTGGAGCTTTATGTGGAAAATGTCACTGAAATGAGTTGTGAAACAGACTTCATCCTGTATCCAACTCCGAAGAAGGACATGGTTCTAGTACACCTAAAAAACCCTCTAGGCAAAGGTTTGTAGCTCATCTGTCCATCAGCAGTATGTACCGAAAATACTGTAGGCACACTTTAACCACATTTAAAGATGTATAAGCGTCTTTGCATTACATAACAAAATATCACACCAAGTGGTGTTTATTTGAATTAAATGTGGCACAAGCTGGTTCTCAAGCAAAACATTTCACTAAAAGTGTTTTGGGTTTCACAAAATAATGTTAGTGCGACATGTTCATGTTAATGTGTTCCTCTACACATGTGGTTCCTCTGATAGGACACCTGTGTGAACCGACTTCATGTACATCCACTAAATTACACTAAAATAACATCAACAGCAAAAACAATGAAGAGAACTCTAAGAAATTCAGCAGTTAATTCTGAGTTTTCAACATTGATATTAAAATAAAAGGAGAAGTCCACTTCCAGAACAAAAATGTACAGATAATGTACTCACCCCCTTGTCATCCAAGATGTTCATGTCTTTCTTTCTTCAGTCGTAAACAAATTATGTTTTTTGAGGAAAACATTTCAAAAACATTTTTCTCCATATAACGATATGTTGCCCCGATTTTGAACTTCCAAAATGCAGTTTAAATGCGGCTTCAAACGATCCCAAATGCGGCTGTAAACGATCCCAGCCGAGGAAGAAGGGTCTTATCTAGCGAAACAGTCAGTTATTTTCATTAAAATAATACAATTTGTATACTTTTGTAGTGTCAAACGCTCGTCTCGTCTTTTTTTGCCTGAACTTTTGCCTGTTTTTTACCGGTTCATGACAGTTAGGATATGTTGAAAAACTCCCATCTCATGTTCTCCCTCAACTTCAAAATCATCCTATATCGCTGTTTTACCTTTATTGTTAAGGGTGTTTGATCTTCTTTGCAAAGACTGCAGTGATGTAGGATGATTTTGAAATGATTTTTGGAATTGAGGGAGAAAATATGATTGGAGTTTTTCGACATACCCTAACTGTCTTGAGTCAGAATACACAGAGTTCAGGGAGAGAAAGACAAGACGAGCGTTTGACATTAAAAAGTACATAAATTGTATTATTTTTATGAAAATAACCAATCGTTTTGCTAGATAAGACCCTTCTTCCTCGGCTGAGATCATTTACAACCGCATTTGGGATCATTTGAAGCCGCATTTAAACTGCATTTTGGAAGTTCAAACTCAGTCCATTATATGGAGAAAAATCCTTAAATGTTTCCTTAAAAAACATAATTTCTTTATGACTGAAGAAAGAAAGACATGAACATCTTGGATGACAAGGGGGTGAGTACATTATCTGTACATTTTTGTTCTGGAAGTGGACTTCTCCTTTAAGCCCAGTTTGGGAAACCCAAGTGTAATGCAATGTTTAATGCATTTTATGATGTTGATATGAGGGGAAAAAAATTATATATATATATATATATTTTATTTCGCTTCATTTTTTTAAAATATCAGCATGGTATGTTTAATGGAAAGTTTACAACAAGTTAAAAAATAATCTAAACATTGTCAGATTACAATGTCTAAAACAAGTAACCTAGATTACATTACTAACTACAGTTTTCAAAATGTAATCTGTAATTAGTAACAGACAACAATTTGTAAGTAATCGACCTAGCACTGCTAATAAGAACCAAAAATGTCTGATAGAGTGGCTCTAAAAAGTATTTGCACACTTAAAAAAATGTTTGAAAACCAAGGCTTCTTGGGGCTTATTGCTTTATGATGTCATTGCATTTGATACAACATATCAAACCAAGAGTCTGTGCTCAAATGCTGCTCAAGCTTTTCTTAGAACTACATATATAGCATTTTCAGCATTTTTCTCCATATAATGGACTGATATGGTGCCCCGAGTTTGAACTTCCAAAATGCAGTTTAAATGCAGCTTCAAATGATCCCAAATGCGGTTGTAAACGATCCCAGCCGAGGAAGAAGGGTCTTATCAAGCAACACGATCGGTTTTACTCAAGTAAAATTAATTCAAAGATTTACTTGAGTACAAGAAAGTACTACATTTTTAATGTTCTTCAGTATTAAAGGTAAAACAAACAACAACTTTTATTTATGAAGTGTAGTGCAGCAAAAAGTATGACATGCTTTGGAATGTAATAAAAAAAGTTTTCCAAAGAAAAACACTCTGATAAACTACAGATACGTATTAAATTTACTTGAGTGAAGTAAAAATACTTTACTGCTGTCCACCTCTGGTAGTCGCAAATAAAGGGTAAAGAAATAAAGAAGCCGTGGTACGTTGAAAAGAAAAAAGGCCAAAAAATAAAAGTTTGCTAGAAGTTTTGATAGACCTGGTATTGTGTGACTCCTAGTTGAGGGTTCCAAGTCGCCTTTCATTTCCTGAAGCAAATTAAAAATAACATGGCTTGGCAAACAATGTGTTAGAATAATGTGTTCTTCTGGCATTCTAAAATAAATTAATATGTGCGAAAAAAATCCTTTCCCTTCTCTGTTCTCTGCGGTGCCTCCTCCTAGCAACAATAATTGCAGCCATTTCAAGCGCAAAATAGTTCAAGACGCTTTTTTTGGCCTTTAAATAATGGCGCAAATGCCAGTGATTTGACGAGCGCAAACGTTAGTAAAATGCGATGCGTGATTCATTTGAATACTCTCCTCCCATAAATTTTGCGTCTGAAAGGGAAACGCCTATAAATGCATATTCAGTAAGATCAGGCGCAAAAATAACTGTGTCCACACCTTTTCAGTGCTAATTCTTCAATAGTACAACCTGACAGTACAATTTTAACCACAAAAGACGGTTTACGCTGGTGCAAGCTGTTCGTAAAACTGGCCCTTAAAGGAGAAGTCCACTTCCAAAACAGAAATGTACAGATAATGTACTCACCCCTTTGTCATCCAAGATGTTCATGTCTTTCTTTCTTCAGTCGTAAAAGTTTTTAAGGAAACATTTCATGATTTTTCTCCATATAATGGACTGCTATGGAGCCCCGAGTTTGAACTTCCAAAATGCAGTTTAAATGCGGCTTCAAATGATCCCAAATGCGGTTGTAAACGATCCCAGCTGAGAAAGAAGGGTCTTATCTAGTGAAACGATTGGTTATTTTCATTTTAAAAATACAATTTAAATACTTTTTAATCTCAAACGCTCATCTTGTCTTGCTCTGCCTGAACTCTGTGTATTCTGGTTCAAGAACACCCTTAACAAAAAAGGTAAAACAGCAATATAGGACGATTTTGAAGAACATGAGATGGGAGTTTCGACATACCCTAACTGTCATGAACTGGAAAAAAACAGAGTTCAGGCAGAGTAAGACAAGATGAGCATTTGACATTAAAAAGTATATAAATTGTATTATTTTTATGAAAATAATCGATTGTTTCACTAGATAAGACCCTTCTTCCTCGGCTGGGATCGTTTACAACCGCATTTGTGATCGTTTGAAGCCGTATTTAAACTGCATTTTGGAAGTTCAAAATCGGGGCACCATATCAGTCCATTATATGGAGAAAAATCCTGAAATGTTTTCCTTAAAAAACAATTTTTTTACGACTGAAGAAAGAAAGACATGAACATCTTGGATGACAAGGGGGTGAGTACATTATTTGTAAATTATTGTTCTGGAAGTGGAGTTCTGCTTTAATGTAAGAACTGCAGTGGGTTTGTGAGTTGATAAAAAGCTAATTATGAATTAAAATGTAAAATAAAAATAACGTAAACACTTGAACAGTAAGAATGGAAATAGTTTATTTGTTTACCTGCATGTCAGTGTGACTATTAACTGACATCAGTGAACTGTAAACATGTAAATGTTTTGTTAAAGTATTAAAATACTGGCTACATCAAGAGATATTTCACGGAAATATTTCAGTTTGGTTGACAAAAACCCCCAAAAAATTAGGGAGAATCGATAGTTTATTAATAAATTACTACCACTGTGTGAATAATATGTAATCTTGTTATTCATAAAAAAGTAACTGCAATCTAATCTTGAACATTTTAAAATGTAATATACTTTACAGGATTTTTTCTAGTGGTTGAAATATTTACTTGCCTGGTCAAAATTTAAAAAAAAAAAAACCCTAAAATGTCGACCCATGAAGAAGTAATGATGACTTTCAAAGTTTGGGGTGTTGATCGACTCCATCTATGTTTTGATTATCATTCTGAATCTCTTCAGCGTTTTGTTCAAAATAGTGCTTATTTATTTATTTATTTATTTATTTTTTATTTATGAAACTTACCCACATTCAAATGTTTATAAAAAAGAATGCATTAAGATAGAATAAAATGTTTTTGTTTACAAGCAGATACCCTGTTCTTTCTTTTGATATTCAGACATTCATATAACAAAATATATGCAAAAATAATACCTAAATAGGGACATAGTAGTATACTTAAAGAATGATGTAAAATTCTTTAAAATGTAAACTTACGAGTATACTTCCAGTATAAAACTACTAAACTAGTAGTTTACTGAGACTGTACTTCAAAGTGGACTAAAATGCTATAAGTATTTAATTAGTAAACTATCAGTGTACCTATAAGTTCACTTTTAGTGTAGTTGCAGTACAAACTAAAAACTTAGATGTAAACTAGTTGTGTACTCAAAGTTTACTACTGTTATACTTGAAGTACACTTAAAAGTATACTTTCATATAGTAGAAAGTTGGCCAATTTAGTCCCAAGGAGTATTGAAATAGTACACTTACAAGTATACTACTAGTACACTGATATTTGTATACTTACTACATAAAGTATACTTAAAAATATGCTTGAACTTTACTTAAGCATACTTAATAAAATAAACTTGAAGTATACTACTTTTTGGTAAGGGTATCTGTCCAACAGAGATGCGTCTCTCTGTGATCGCTTGAAATTTCAAATGAACAAGACTTAAAAACACGAGCAAATGATAAACTTTCGTGACGAGGCAGCAGTGTCAACTGTCCCGAGTGTCTTTCACGCTTGCCCCAGGCCATCGGACACTCCTTATTGTCGAGCCCTGCGTTTAATTATGAGTTGTTTTTGGAATCTGATTACGTAATGCAGATTACATGTAATCACTTACCACCCAGCACTGCTTACTAGTCATTTTAATGTTTACACAGTCTAGAACCGCTTCAGATAAATTCACACATGAATGTATGATAATAAGCTGAAGTACTTTTGCTTTAAATGTTCTGTCATTGTCTATGTGATTCCTTAGACTTTCAGACGCTTAAAGACGAAGTATCCAAGAAGACTCTGAACGGAGCAACAGTCACTCTGGAGCAAGTCGAATCCACAGACTCCATTTTTGTGGCCAATCTGTCTCCTAACCTCAGAGAGGACATGCTGGAGCTCTACTTTGAGAGTAGTCATGCTGGAGGCGCTGACGTCCTAGCAGTTAACATGCTAGCTAACGGACGTGCTAAAGTTTCTTTCAAGGATTTGAAATGTAAGCACAATATCTTTCGTTAGCCGCTTTCTTGAAGCCTCTGTTTTAGAGTCCTGAATCTCACTGAAGTGTTTTCTTTCACAGCTGTGGACTGCGTTCTCCAGAAATCCCATAATTTGGAAGGTACAGCTTTAAGAGTGGAGCCGTACTTTGATTTCCTGCATGCTGTGGATGATCAGTCACTTGTGAGCCCTCAAGATACACAGGGCTCATTAACAGATGGGATGAACCAATCACAAACCGCCTCACCCCAAAGCCCGACTCTTTCCGTCCCAGTGGCGGGCACCAGTTTAGGACACAATGCTGCTCCAACAGACAACAGCACAAATTCAGCAAATACCCCTATTCAAAAGGAATGTGTTAGCTTCGTGTCTGTGCCTGACGCCACTAAACATCATCTGCTCAGTTTAAGTAATTTGCTTGAGAAACTCAAAAAGGATCACCCCAAATTTGACGTCAGTCTAGCAAAAGATGGCGTTCAAATCAAAGGTCCTGACCAAATTGAGGTCGAAAGACTTAAAAATGAAATTCTGCAGTTCCTGACTAATGTTGCGCAGGACCACGTGACATACGACAAACCGAGAGCTGACTTCCTCGGACGGGAGGATGTTAAAAAGAGGCTGAATTTGTCTTTGGAAAACATACCTTCGACCTACAGCGTGTCAGGCTGTACGGTCACTGTAACGTCTCCGTCCCGTAGCGCCGCCAAACAGGCCCAAGAGCTGATAAAGTCTCAGATATCGGAGATCAATGTGCCGATAGCCAAAGAGTGCGAGAGCGTGCTCTCTTCAACGGAGTGGACTGATTTCTTGGGTTCTCTGGACTTCTGCTGTGCCAAACTGTCTGACGCGGGTGGAGCGATTACTGCCGTCACCCTGACAGGGATGGAGAAGGACAATCAAGAGAAGATAGTTGCGTTTCTCAGCACAATACCGCAACAGAAGGAGACCGTCCTGTCTATGGAACCAGGAATGCTCAAGTTCCTGCAACTCCATCATCAGGATCTACTGGCGGACATGGGAGAGGTCATCCTGTTCCCGCTGGAGTCTGGAGATGGATTGAGTGTTAGTTACTGAGTTTGCTTTCATTTTTAAAATTATTTAATCGACATTTACACTAATGATCTAAAGATTGGGGTCAGTAATATTTTGTTTTGTTTTTAATTAATGCTTTTATAAATTGAGTAACAGTTACAGTAAGACATTTAATGTTACAAAATATTTATATTTTAAATAAACGCTGTTCTTTTGAACATTTATGATAATGTTAAATTTTTGCTGAGCAGCAAATCGGCATATTAGGATGATTACTGAAGACTGGAGTAATGATGCTGAAATTTCAGCTTTACTTCACTGGAATAAATTACATTTTACAGCATATTCAAATAGAAAACAGTTATTATATATTTCTAATAATATTTCACAGCATTACTGTTTTTGCTGTATTTTGATCATATAAATGCAGCCTTGATGAGCATAAGTTCATCAAAACCAAAAAATCTTACTGAACTCAAAACTTCATAGGGTCTGCTATTTTTCTGTTAAAAAATAATAAATAATGTTTAAAAGTATTTTTATGTTAATCCAAAATTATTTGTAATGCATAAGATGAATAATGAGCAGTAATGATATTTAATATAATAGAGGATACATTTTTACCAATTGTTAATTTGTTAATATAGGTGAAAATGATAAATTAAGAAACTTAATTAATAAATGTAAAATTAATATATAATATTTGCTAATATAATACTTTAATATAATTTGAAAATATTAAAAGATGTATTTAATATAATAAAATTACATTTTATTTAATTCATTTAATTTGCAGAGCAAAAACAGACTATCCTACAATATTCTGTTGAAAAACTCAATACCTCACCATCAGTATTCGCATATGACTGAATTAGTCATGCAGATATTCAAAAAAACAGCATGCTTGCATGGGAGGGTGATATTATTAAAATATATTTTATATAATACAGTTGTTTTTCTCATAATTCCTACACTACCAGTCAAACATTTTTGAACAGTAGGATTTTTAATATTTTTTTAAAGAAGTCTCTTCTGCTCACCAAGCCTGCATTTATTTGATCCAAAGTGCAGCAAAAAAGTAATATTTTGAAATATTTTCACAATTTAAAAATAACTGTTTTCTATATGAATATATTTTAAAATGTAATTTATTCCTGTGATTTCAAAGCTGAATTTTCAGCATCATTACTTCAGTCTTCAGTGCCACATGATCCTTCAGAAATCATTCTGATATGCTGATTTGTTGCACAAAAAACATTTATTATTATTATGTTGAATTTTTCAGGTTTCTTTGATGAATAGAAATTACATAAGTACAGCATTTATCTAAAATAGAAATTCAAATTCAAACTCAAATTCAAATTCAAATTTATTTGTATAGCGCTTTTCACGATACATATCGTTGCAAAGCAGCTTTACACCAAATTGACATTTTTATAATATATGTAGTAGTAGCTTGATGTACATATGGTAGAGATGTGTGGTAAAGATCAATTAATGACGTAATCAAACAGACAAAGAAATCTTTTGTAACATTGTACATGTCTTTTATCATCACTTTTGATCAATTTAAAGCATCCTTGCTAAATAAAAGACTATTAATTTCAATAATTTCCATAAACTTTTAAATGCTATAATGTTACAAAAGCTTTTTATTTCAACTAATTGCTGATCTTCGGATCTTTCTGTTCATCAATCCTGAAAAAAAAAATACTCAACTGTTTTAAGTATTGATAATAATAATAATAATAAGAAATATTTCTTGAACAGCAGATCAGCATATTAGACTGATTTCTGAAGGATCATGTGATAGAGAAGAGTGAAGAAATAGTGCTAAAAAATTCAGCTTTGATCACAGGAATAAATTACATTTCAAAATATATTTAAATAAAAAGCAGTTATTTTAAATAGCAAAAAATTTTACAGTATTACAGTTTTTCTGTATTTTGAATCAAATAAATGCAGGCTTGGTGAGCAGAAGAGACTTCTTTAAAAAAAATAAAATAAATTCTTACTGTTCAGATACTTTTGACTGGTAGTGGATCATAATGTACTGTAATTTTTCTCAGTCTTGGACTGAAGTGAGAGCTATGAACTGTGAGGTCAATGTCTTTAAATGTCTATTTTATAGTTATGTAATCTGTTAATTTCACTTGCAGATTCAGGGAGATTGGACAGTGTGCCAGTCGGCGGCAGAATTATTAAGTGCTATTATCGGATCGGTCTTTACAAAGACCATTGTGGTGACCCAGCCTGGCATTTCCCGCTTCTTGCTGGAGGAGGAGGGTGTCAGCATACTGGGAGAGATGACAGCAAAGTTCGAAGTCTATATCGACATGGCCAAAGTCCACTGGGAGCCTCTAGAAGATGATGTAACTTATCCAGCCTAGTTCTTTATCCTGTCATATTTCATATACTCAATAATACTGTAGGGTTGATTGTATCTGTGCTTTCCACAGGACATACTGGAGCTGGCATGGAAAATGACAACCTGTCAAAACTTCCAGAGAAGTTCCTCTGCAAATTCCATTCAGGGCTTCACCGCTGGAGTCCCGAATGGACGTGACTCTACTGATGCACATACTTCAGGTCATTATAGATCATTTGCCTGATTGATTCTTTACCTGAATTCTAAGTGGGCTGAGACCCTTTAGTTCCATTTTCTGTATGAAATAATATACATTGTGATTTCTGAAATGTGGACGGAATCGCGGAATCCTGTCATAAAAATGGAATTTACTGTATAACGCAAAATGTCACCAAATTTCTCAAAGTTTGGATGAATTAATCAAAAGTAGGTCAGTACACTAAAATGAAAATGCGATATGAAGTAGTATCTGTAAATATTAAGTGCAAAAAGACTATTTAAATATGAATCCTACTACTACTACTTCTTCTAATTCAATTATTACAACTTATTTTAAGGAATAATTACACTACATTTCAATACATTTAATTTTAATGCTAAGCGCCCTCTGCCAAAAATAGTTTGTTTTGCTTTCATTTGATTAAAAGATAAATTAAATTAATGTTTTATGCCTTCTTTTGATAACCAGTAAAATTAAAGTACAACGCACTTTAATAGGGCTATTGTAAAAATAAATTGAAAGTTGTTTTATGCATTCAAATAATTAGACATGCTTAAATGAACTTGGTAACAATAAAACAAACCTGGGCAATAATAAAAACATATTTTTATAGGGCCCTAAAAATGTTTGTTTTTGATTAATAACGCTTTATTTAATCATTAGACAGAGTCCAGAAAAATTAAAATGGAAAAAAATGGAATTTGGGAAAAAAGAATACATATTTCATAGGACCTTTTTTTTTTACTTTTAATAAATTAATGTTCATTTTCATTTCATTTTAGCAAATTAGGCATGTTTTTTGATTATTAACACTTAATTTAATTATTCAAAAGAAGTTCAGAAAAATTAAAATGGAAAAAACTTAATCCAGAAAAATTGAACTGGAAAAAAGGGAATTTGAGAAAAATATAACATATTTCGTAGGGCCCTAAAAATGTTGTTTATGTTTTAAACTTTTAAAAAAGTGATGTCAAATTGTATAAGTGTCCTGGTTTTAATTATTAAAATTATAAATAATAATCATTTTTTTTTTAAATTAATAACATTTAATTTAACCATTAAAAAGGAGTCCAGAAAAATTTTAATGGACAAAAAGGAATTTGGGAAAAAAGGAAAAATATTTCATAAGGCCCAAAAATTTAATTTTGTTCAAATTTTAATAAATTGATGTTAAATTGTATAAATTTCATGATTTCAGTTATTTAGACACGCTTTTTAAATAATGACACTTAATTTAATCATTAAAAATAAGTAAAAAAAAAAAACTCAATCCAGCGAAATGAAAAGGGAAAAAAAATAAAATTACTTGATGTTAAATTGTATAAGTTTCATAAATTTGTATTAATTAGGCATGCTTTTTGATTAATAACACTTAATTTCATCATTAAAAAGGATTCCAGAAAAATTAAAATTAAAAAATTAAAATTCTTTGGGAAAAAATAAAACAGATTTTTTTTTTTTTTTTGTTCAACTTTTAATAAAGAAATATAGTGTCTTGATTCGAATTATTATAGCATGCTTTTTAATTAATAATATTTAATTTAACCATTAAAAAGGAGTCCAGAAAAAATTAAAATGGAAAAAAATGGAATTTGGGGGAAAATAAAAAATATTTCATAGGGCTCTAAAAAATGTCATTTTTGTCCACCTTTTAATAAATTGATGTTAAATTGTATAAGTTTCATGATTTTAATTACTTAGGCATGTTTTTTGATAATAACACTTATTTTAATAACTAAAAAGAAGTCCAGCAAAATTAAAATGGACAAAAACTCAATGCAGAGAAATTAAAATGGAAAAAAAAAATGGAATGTGGGGAAAAATAAAACATATTTCATAGGGCCCTAAAAATATAATTTTTGTTCACCTATTAATAAATTGATGTTAAATTGTGTAAGTTTGATGATTTTAATTACTTAGGTATGCTTTTGATTAATAACACTTAATTTAATCATTAAAAAGGATTCCAGAAAAATTACAATGGAAAAAACTCAATCCAGAAAAACTGAAATGGAAAAAACAACATTTGGAAAAAATAAAACATATTTTTAGGGTCCTAAATACAATGTTTTTTTTGTGGAACCCCAATGGTTACTGAATGCTTTCTGTCACTCAGCTCGTATTGAAGAGGCTAAGAAAATCTTGGCAGTCATTGGCAGCGATTTGAACCCCCAGCCTTCTAGTTTAGGATCCACGGACATTGATCTGTATTCAGACCAAAGCCAAGATACCTTAGCAGTGGCAGAAGAAGAAGACGAAGAACCCCGATCACTGCAGGCCCATGACCTCCAGGGCCCCTCTACATCCACAAACGTCTGCGACCTCGACGAAGATGCGAGCTTCCTGTTGGCCATTCAGATGTCAATGGAGGACAACCAAAGATCAAACGCAGGGAACATCCAGAAAGCTCTAGAACTGTCCAGGAAAGACTCCATGCCAAATGAAGAGAACTCGCAGCTGGAGAGAGCGTATGAAATGTCCTTGCAAGACGCCATCAAGTCAGCCAATAAAGCCGAGATCTGCGTGTTTGCTAACTACAACCATGATCTTGTAAGAGTGGACATCGCATTGGGCAAGAAGGTTGGACTGAGACAGTATGAGGAGAAAGTCGAGAACAAGAACCTGCGGAAACTCTCCTCCCATCAGAAGAGATGCATAGAGCTCGTTAAAAGAAAGCATGCCGTCGAAATCAACATCCAGGGCACCACCGCCGTCATCTCCGGCTTTAAAGATTACGTCTCCGAGGCTGTGATAGACCTGAAGAACGTCCTGAGAAGGACAGAGAACATGATGACGGATGCTGAAATCGTGAGGAGCATACAGTGGGTGTGGTACGAGCAGGGCTCTTCGTCGCAAGCCATCCCGTACCCGCCGGACGCCACGGTGTTCATGGAGAACGCTTGGAAGATGAAGCAGAAGAAGATCGACGTTCTGTTCAACAATCAGCCGTACAGCATCGACTTCGAGAAGATGGAAGAGCACAGTCTGGCATCCGGGAAATCCGTGCCTATTAAACGGAAAATGCTGAGCGCAGAGGACTTGTACACGGATGGCGCAGGTACAGATTAAGCTGAATTACGTAAACCCTCAAAATTATGAAATCCCCAAAGGGAGACTACACTGTTTCTGCTGTTGATGACTTTATTATCATTTTTTTTGTTTAAAAAACAGACGAAATGTAACCAAATGGATCCAAAACCAATCATAAGGGTAATTTTTTAAAAATTGAGATATCTAAATAGACATAATCTAAATAAATAAGCTTTCCACTGATGTATGGACATCAATGACAAGACAGTATTTGGCCGAGATACAACTATTTAAAAATCTGGAATCTGAGGGTGAAAAAGAAAAAATCTAAATATTGAGAAAATCACCTGTAAAGTTGTCCAAATGAAATTCTTAGCAATGCATATTACTAGTCAAAAGTTAAGTTTTGATATATTTGCGGTAGGAAATTTACTAAATATCTTTACTTAGTATCCTAATGATTTTTGGCATAAAAGAAAAATCGATCATTTTGACCCATACAGTGCCCTCCACAAATATTGGCACCCTTGGTAAATATGAGCAAAAGCAGCTGTGGAAATGAATCTGCATTGTTTATCCTTTTGATCTTTCATTAAAAAAATTCACAGAATTCTAACCTTTCAATGAAGTAAAACAATGGAAAGTGGGGGGGAAATCTCATTATGAAATAAATGTATTTTTCTAGTTCATGTTGGACACAATTATTGGCATCCCTAGAAATTATTATGAGTATATTATTATGAGTATAAATATAAATATAGATATAAATATATTCCCGTCCATATTTACATGTTTTAGCACACCAGGATGACTAAGAGCATGAAATTGTCCAGCCATGACTTCCTGTTACACAGCAGGGCTCAACACTAAGGATGGCTAGTGGTTCAAATTTTTACTTGCCTAGTCAAGTTTTTCACTGGCCCTGCCACAAAAAAAAAAAAAAAAAAAAAAAAAAAATTCAAATAGTTGCAGTTATCATTGTTTCTGACCCATGTTATCTTTTATTTTAATAAATACACTTACATGACACCAAAATTTTACATACCAATTAAATTGTACAATTCTCAATTCCAATTTCGATATCACAGCAAAACCTACTAGCCTAACAAACATAAATTTCAAACATTATTTGTTTGTTCAAAAATTATTTTATTATTATTATTTTATTACAAATAAAAAGATGTTTTAGGGAAAAACAGCAGACAGACTGAAAGAACGCAAATTCAGCAGTCTCTACCAGCAGGTGGCGCTTATGGAATAACAATTAGTGATGGGAAGTTCGGATCATTTTACCGACTCGGACCTTTGAGTCTCGTTCAGCAAAATGAACGAATCTTTTTTCGAGTCATTTCGTTCATTTTAGCAAAATATAATTTAAATGTTACGTGTTGCCTCCCTAACACATCGACTGCTTACACAAACGTTGATCACACTACAAACAAGACAAAACTATAATGCTATGAGAAACAGGAAAGATTAATTTATTGTTTACCTTTAGTCTTTAGTCTTGATTAGCTCACCTCGCCTCTTATCTGACAAGCTTTCGGGTTTAAGTCGTTCGTTCATCACGTGACAGCCCCATAAGATGAACGAACGACTCCAAAAACCCGAAGACTCGAAACAGGTGAACTAATTCCAGAACAGAACCTAATAGGATGTTGCACATGCGCGACTGAACGAATCACTCGAGTCCCGAGTCACATAAAGATTCGTTCAAAATGAACGAATCGTTCAAGAACGACCCATCACTAATAACAATGATTTACCGCTGTAAACAAAGCAGCGCCGTGCTTATGAACGTTACTTTAAATGCATTATACAGAGGAAAATAAAAAGAAAACGCCATGAAACTTTTCTTACAACAGTCAGTTCCTCTCAGAGATACATTAATATAACCCCCCCCATTTCAATATTTAGGATAATATTTTCAATATTTCGCGCATTGTGAACCATGATCTTGCTCTGCCTGCTACAGTATTTTTTTTTTTCTCTTTGGATTCGTCTTCAGCGCCTCTGGCTTTTGTTAACGGATGAGTTTGCAATATATCAGTTGTCAAACACAACTGGAACTTCAAATGGGACTGGCTTCTATGGTCAGATGAAACTTAAAAAAGAGCTTTTTAGCAGCTATCCTTCCAGATGGGTGGGCCTGTTTTTCTGCCGGAGTTCCTGGATGTCTTGTTCAGATGCATAGCATCATGGTTTCTATCAAATACCAACAGATAAAAAATCTAAACCTGACTGCCTCTTTTAGAAATCTTATAATGGGTCGTGGTTGGATCTTCCATTAAGACAATGATCTAAAACAAACATCAAAATCAACACAAAAATGCGTCACTGAGCACAAAATGAAGCTTCCCTGAACCGTACAAAATCAGTGGGGTGAACTGAAGAAAAGAAGCACCAACATGGAGCTGGGAATCTGGAGTTATTCTGTATGAAATAATGGTCTCTGATTTCTTGTCAGGTGTTTTCCAAACTCATCAGGCATTATAGGAGAGACTCAGAGCTGTTATCTTGGGAAAAGGACTTTGCAACAATTGGGTGCCAATAATTGTGGCCAACATGAACTAGAGAAAAACTTTTATTTCGCAATGAGTTTTCCCCCCAGTTTCTATTGTTTTACTTCAGTGAAAGGTTAGAATTTTGTGAATTTTTTTAATGAAAGATCAAAAGGATAAACATATTTATGCATATTTACTTCCACAGCTACCTTTGCTCATATTTGCCAAGGGTGCCACTATTAGTGGAGGGCACTGTGCAATGTATTGTTGGCTATTGCTACAAATATACCTGTGCTACTTATGAGTGGTTTTGTGGTCCAGGGTCACAAATAGTTCATAATGGTCTCCAAACATAACATCTTTTTCAGATAGCAATACAAGGTTATTTAATGCATAGCCTTTAATAAAAGGAATAATAAAGAAGAATTTATTAAATAGAATAAATTGTACTATTTACACATTATATGCTAATTAATGCATGAAATTAGTGATGAATTTAAAGGGGTCATCAGACGCTAAGTTCACTTTTACATGTTGTTTGAACATTAATGTGTGTTGGCAGTGTATGTACAAATCTGCCCTATAATGATAAAAATCCATGCAGTGGTTTTTAATTAATATGTAAAAATAATATACCCTTTTTCAAATTGTGCACCACACCGACAGAGGCCACTCTCACGATAGTTGAGTGACATGAGCGTCTTACCTCAGATCAGCTGTAACAGTCCACCCTCTTTATTTTGATGCCGGAGCAGGGATGTAAGTTAGACAAGAATATCTCTGATTGAGTGATTGAGGTGTTGTGTTGCTGGATGTAATAATGAACATAGTGGTCGTCATTTACTCCTGACATCTGAGCCGCTGAAGATGCAGTGGATTACGTTTGGTTGTGAAGGGAATGCGTCTCCCGATCTACATATATCCGTCTATGTTCGCGCGAATCATTCATGGTCCAGCTTCACCTACAGCAGAAGTGAGTATTTTTTTTATGAATCTTTGCGATCGGCTTTCCTAATAACGTGCTAGTTAGCAAGTTTAGCGGCTAAACGCGCTAAATGTGGCTAAAGTAAACAATCTCTCAGAGCAGCAGAGAGAAGAGAGGGGCGGGGCGAGCAGAGCTCATTTGCATTTAAAGCAGCCTCGACCAGAATGAGATGATTTTTGCAGAGCTGATTTTGACAAGGTAAAAAGGGTGTTGTTTTACAAAACCATTGAGAATTTTTAATCAAAGTATATTATAGACTTTTCATTAAGATCCTAAAGAATCATATCAACTTGTGGATAATGGGCATCCGATGACCCCTTTAAGAATATTAAATTATGTTATGTAATTGTTATGTAATTATGTCATTGATTATGTCATGTTGATTACACATGTTATGTTGATTAATTGGTTAAATTAATCATAATTAGTTGCTTAAATCAATATTTGCTGAGAAAATCTTTCAAATTAAAATTATTTAAGAATATTAAAGTATCTAATAATTTTGATTTATTTTTTTAAGATTTTTTTAAGTTTTGTCAGTTGTATTTAAAAATCAATCGATCAATCAATCAGTAAATAAATAAATAAATAATTAATCCTTTAATTTTGTCAGTTGTTGATTTGGTCTTGTCAGTTGATAAAAAATGTAATTGAATTAATTAGTCAAATCATTCACAATTAACTGCATAACATTTTTAAAAATGTTAAATGATCTAATACCTTCAAACAACAACAACAACAAAAATTGGGATTATTGAGCCAGCCAAAGGAAATTACAAAAATATATATTATGGATATAATATATTAAAGTCAATATATTATTTGTTTTATCTCAGTATCTGGCCTACAGTCTTTCTGTCATGGGTAATACATACATATATATATATATATATATATATATATATATATTATATAACTGTATATAATACATATACAGCTGAGGTCAAAAGTGTACATACACCTTGCAGAATCTGAAATGTTTATTATTTTAGCAAAATATGAGGGATCATAAAAATGCATGTTATTTTTTTATTTAGTACTGACCTGAATAAGATATTTCACATAAAAGACGTTTACATATAGTCCACAAGAGAAAATAGTTGTTGAATTTATAAAAATGACCCTGTTCAAAAGTTTACATGCACTTGATTCTTAATACTGTGTTGTTACCTGAATGATCCACAGCTGTGTTTTTTTTATTTAGTGATAGTTGTTCATGAGTCCCTTTTGTGTATTTGAACCCTTTCAAACAATGAACAATTTTGAGCTCCATCTTTTCACACTGAGGACAACTGAGGGACTCATATGCAACTATTACAGAAAGTTTAAACACTCTCTGATGCTACAGAAGGAAACACGATGCATTAAGAGCTGGGGGGTGAAAACTTTTGAATTTGAAGATCAGGATAAATTTAACTTTTTTTGTCATCTGGGAAACATGCAAGTATCTTCTGTAGCTTCTGAATGGCAGTACTGAATGAAAAAAAAAAAAAAAGATATTTAGGCAAAATTTAAAATTTAAAATTTACACATCTTCATTGTGTTCAAAAGTTTCCAGCCCCTGGCTTATAATGCATTGTGTTTTCTTTCTGGAGCATCAGTGAGTGTTTGAACCTTCTGTAATAGTTGCATATGAGTCCCTCAGTTGTTCTCAGTGTGAAAAGATGGATCTCAAAATCATACAATCATTGTTTGAAAGGGTTCAAATACACAAAAATACTGAAAAACCAAAGAATTTGTAAGACCTGAAGGATTTTTCTCAAGAACAGCAGACAGTTTAACTGTTCAGGACAAACAAGGGACTCATGAACAACTACTACTTTAAAAAAAAAAAAAAAAAAAAAAAAGATTCAGGTAACAACACAGTATTAAGAATCAACTTTTGAATGGGGTCATTTTTATAAATTCAACTACTATTTTCATCTGTGGACTATATGTAAATGTCTTATATTCAGGTCAGTACTAAATAAAAAATAACATGATTTGTAAGATCTCTTTTATTTTGGTAAAATAATCTTACAAATAATTTTGCAGATTCTGCAAGGTGTATGCAAACTTTTGCCCTGCATTGTGGATGCATGCCTTTGGCTGTTGAGTTGCACTCTAAGTAAAAAAAAAAAAAAAAAAAAATGTTGAAAAACCTCTTTATTTATGAGTATTATTTGTCACATTTTAGTTTGGGGGTCAAGTTGTTTGCAGCCAGCCAACGTAGAATAAAAAAGAAGCATACTTCAAGTTTATTTCATTAAGTTTACTATAAAGTTCAAGTTTTAAGTATACTTTATGTAGTAAGTATACAAAAATCAGTGTACTAGTAGTATACTGTACTTTTAAGTGTACTATTTCAATACTCTTTGGGACTAAATTGGCCCACTTTCTAGTATATAAAAGTATACTTTTTAATATACTTTTAGGTATAACAGCAGTACACAACTAGTTTACATCTATGTTTTTAGTTTGTACTGCAAGTATACTAAAAGTAAACTTGTAGGTATACTCATAGTTTACTAATTAAAGTGTTGATTCTTTCTTTTGAGATAAAATAACTTTATTTGTTGTGCACTTTCAGCTTTATAACTTTGCAGATTGTTTGCATTCACATGCAGCTACATTACAAACTTCAGGAAAGGCAATATTCAAAATGGCATAATAGGGGGCACTTTAAAATAATGTGATAAATAGCCCTTATAGAAATAGTGTTATGTTGGTGAAAATTGACCCTTCGCAAACAGCTTGATTGACAGGGGATCTGACCAATCATAACGCAGAATCCGCTGTTTTGTCCGACAAACAAATCAGACAGGAGAGGTGATCAACTTTGGTAGACTTATAGGAGAAGTCCACTTCCAGAACAACAATTTAAAGAAGTCGTAAAGAAATTATGGTTTTTGAGGAAAACATTTCAGGATTTTTCTTCATATAATGGACTTCAGTTGTGCCCCCGATTTTGAACTTCCAAAATGCAGTTTAAATGCAGCTTCAAAGGGCTCTAAACGATCCCAGCTGAGGAAGAAGGGTCTTATCTAGCGAAACGATTGGCCATTTTTTTCGAAAAATAAAAATTTGTATACTTTTTAAGCACAAAAGCTCTTGTAGCACAGGCTCTTGGATGCACGTCCACGGGTCGCTCTTGAACGATTCGTTCATTTTGAATCACTTTAATGTGACTTGCGAAGAACGAGTCGTCTCGGGGAGTGATTCGTTCAGTCGTGCATGCTAAACATCCTTTTAGGTTCTGTACTGAAATTAGTTCACCTGTTTCGAGTCTTCGGGTTTTTCGAGTTGTTCGTTCATCTTACGGGGCTGTCACGTGATGCTGATTTGCTAAAATGAAGGAAATTACTTGAACAAAGATTCGTTCATTTTGCTAAACAAGACTCAAAGGTCCGAGTCGGTAAAATGATCCGAACTTCCCATCACTACTACGAATCACATCTAAGTTCATCGTCTGTGTACTCCGGCTCAAAAAGGTAGAATATGCTGAAAAACTCCATCTTATTTTCTCCTACAACTTCAGAATTGTCCAACATCGTTGTACCTTTTTGTTTGTAAACAGCGTTTGACTTACTTGCACTTCCTTAGTCTTTGTATGTTTGCTTTGTAAACACTGTAGTTTCACCTATGTTCTGCGTGTCCTTTCGACGTGATTCAATAGTATGTAGCATCGTGAACGCATGATAGAGCCTGTGCTACATGAGCTTTTGTGCTTAAAAAGTATACAAATTTTTATTTTCCGAATAAAATGGCCGATCGTTTCGCTAGTTAAGACCCTTCTTCTTCGGCTGGGATCGTTTAGAGCCCTTTGAAGCTGCATTTAAACTACATTTTGGAAGTTCAAAATGTAGTTTTGGGGCACAACTGAAGTCCATTATATGGAGAAAAATCCTGAAATGTTTTACTCAAAAACCATAATTTCTTTACGACTGAAGAAAGAAAGACATGAACATCTTGGATGACAAGGGGGTGAGTAAATTATTTGTAAATTGTTGTTCTGGAAGAGGAGCCTTTAATCTTAAAAAAATTGTGTGTTGAGGTCTTGCCGCAGTTGAAATAAAATACGTTCTGATGTTCATTCATGTTTTTTTTTGTGCTTTAAGTAAAGAAGAAAAGACGATCGGTTCACATGTCGATTGATCTAAAAAGGCAATGCAGCGATCGCAAGTCACGACACATTAAAGAGCCACAAAACGGTATTTATTGTTTGAATTTCTTAAAAAAATGACAACATTTTAAAGCTGAGACCTTGTTTCAAACAGTGACCTGTTCTGTCTTGTCTGTTAGCATGTTGTCAGTTTCCTCTTTGCTCCGCGATTTTTCACTGTGTGAGAACATGATGTGTAGTGTGAGAGCGGCATTGTTTATCGGACATAGCAACAGTAACTAAGGAGGGCGGGTTTTGCGAATGGGTCAATTGGAGACGAGGGAGAGTAGGATCCAAATGCAGCATCTAAGGACAAGGAGCAGGAACCAAGAAATAGTGCAGAAGAGGCAGCCAACACAATAGGGGTGTAAGAAAATATCGTTTCACACGTGTTTTTCAATATTTTGTTTGGCCATACTGTATCGATTCTCAAACATGGAATATCGATATTTAAACAATAATAATAATGATAATACAAGATTCATGACAGTTGCTTCGTTTTGAGCTTATATCCTGACCGCTAGATTGCAGTCTTCTTATCTCTGAACTTAAACAGTGACAGGGAATACTAGCATAAGGGCGCGCCACTAATGTTAGCGTTAATGGAGGATGAAAGAACAGTTGCTGCTCCCGCCTCTGTGTAAAGTGTGGCGTCATTTCGCCTTTTGAGGTAACATTCCACATCCGCGTCCCGTGATAGGGCCTTCGCGCTTTCTCTCGTGGTGGGGCTGTTTTGTGCAGTTTGGGCGGTGTTCGCATCACGGTCTCGGCGATTCCACGTGGAGCATAATTACAAACTGAAAAACTTGCGAAATCCAAAACTTTTGGATTTCTTCAGAACAAAAAGGTTCTCAGAATGTCCAGTATCTGTATTTATTTCATTGTTTTACAATCTTGTAAGCACTTTATTTTTTATTGATATTAAGCAGATGTAATTCTTAAGTTCAGATCAAAATGATCTGACATGGTTACAATTGTAAACTTAAATTGTAAAGCAGGGTCTAAAAATATATAAGTCATGCGATCTAGGAAAACACAACACATGGTGAAATTTTACCTTTTTTAGGTTTTGATACCATATGACTGCTGGGTTCAAGCCTTTTCCAAAACTGTTTTTATGTTGTCTTTAGCTTGAACGTAACCAAAGTTATGGCTAAACAGACCAACGGTACAGTACTTTTTTTTCAGCACATTACTCTCTGTGTAATAACAAAAACATTTATTTCAGTGAAAAAATAAGTCGAAAAATCTCAATTTTAACATTTTGAACAATAGGGCCCTACAATCTTTTTTTTTTTTCCCAGAAATTCTTGTGTTTTAATTTTTCCGATAATCAAATACAGGCATTAAACATTTATTTATTTTTAATTAAATGAAAATTAAACCCTTTTATTTTTTTTTAGAGTTTTATTTCTGTTGTTATTCTAATTTCTGCATTTAATTGTCTGAACATAATTAAACACCTACATTATACTGTACAAAAGTAATACAAGACTAATACTAATACATTTATTTTGACAGGTTGCCGGTTAGTTTTTGTGTGTATACACTATGATATGATGCAAATTTTCTCAGATGAAACGGTAAAATTTACATGAAGTGACTCTCACAGCAGTTCTGGAGATGAAGTTCATGCGTTTATGTCGTCATATATTGAGACGCAGAGGCCGAAAATAACCGCGAGCGTCACGTGTGCTTCAGTATTTGTGTAGTAAACAAAGCCGCGTCTCCGCCATTCATTCATACAGAGCCAAGCGGAACATGGAGGATTCATATTTAAACCGTCTTTTTGCGTTTTAATATTCACAGACACTAGTCCATATCGCGATTCGAATGAAGTGAGAGACCTACTTTTGATTTATTAATCCAAAAATTGACGAATTCTGTGGCATCCCGTGCTATAGAGTAAATCCGTTTTTATGAATGGACTCCGCGATCCCGTCCGCGTTTTAGCGGAGGAGAAATTGTAGACGCGTGACCACATGACGTTAGAGACAGAAATGACATGCCGTTGTGTAAATAAGATAAATAACATAAAGCTATTTCGTATGTTTAATAAAAGGGCCGCCCCCCTAATATAATGGCAGGGGAAACACTGCATTTAATAAAGAAAGAATCTTGCAAGCACTCGTACTGCACAAAAAGTGATTCAGTAACATTGAATGGTTTGCATATGGTGGTGTGCTCTTAATTACAGATTTCCTAAAATTATGTCCTATTCATAAAATAAGAAATATCCCAATATATCGCCTTGTTTACAATATCGCAATGTATCGCAACATATCGTATCGCAACCCCTGTATCGTGATACGTATCGTATCGCCAGATTCTTGGCAGTACACAGCCTTACAACACAACATCCAACAAAGGACAAGACCTGACAATAAGCACAGGAAACATGAACTACAAACAAAGACATACCAGATAGGAAGCGACTTAAAAGTCCACATAGAAAAAACAGGGAGCATAGAATCATGACAAATGGTTTAAGTGTATATTTAGTTGATGATGTTTATTTTTCAGATGAAGATTACAGTCTGCTGTCCAGCATGCCTGAAGTGAGTCCAGTGGATGTAGATTCTGATGAATTTCAGGATGTGGTCAAAGAATTCTATGACACCCTTCAAGACAACCACAACAAAATCAAAATCATCAAGGTATGATTTAACATGGTCGCACGGCGCAGCGTCTGTCAGTGCATGTGTAGTTCAGAGGGGTTTTTCTGTGAATTTACTATTATGTTTGTATTCAAAGCATTTGTGCATTAAATTGTGGGTTAGGACACAATTATTGATTATGTGCTTTGGAAATGCTCTTGGTTGTCTGTTATTGTGTGATATTGGTCACACTGACTCTAATGGTGTTTTCAGGTTGATAAGCTGATGAATAAACTCTTGCATGAGCAGTACAGACTGAAAAAGGTCAGTATTGAGCGGAGCTCCTCAGAGTCGCAGGTGGAGCGAACCCTCTACCACGGCACCAGTGAGACCAGCGTCAAAGAGATCTGCATTCACGGCTTCAACAGGAGCTTCTGTGGGAAAAACGGTATTATGCTGTAAATCAGTCATACGCTTCACTGCATCACTGTCGGCATGGCTTATACCAGGGTTATAACAGTAAACTAAAAGTAACTAGTAACATGAAGAAAACATTAAAGGAGAAGTTCATTTCCAGAACAAAAATGTACAGGTAATGTACTCACCCCTTTGTCATCCAAGATGTTCATATCTTTCTTTCTTCATTCGAAAAGAAATTATGTTTTTTAAGGAAAACATTTCAGGATTTTTCTCCATATAATGGACTTCAGTGGTGCCCACGAGTTTGAACTTCCAAAATGCAGTTTCAGTGCAGTTTCAAAGGGCTTCAAATGATCCCAGCCGAAGAAAGGGTCTTATCTAACGAAACGATTGGTTATTTTCTAATAAAAAATACAGTTTCTATACTTTTTTTTTACCTCAAATGCTCATCTCGTGTAGCTCTGCATGAACTCTGTGTATTCCGGTTCAATACAGTTAGGGTATGTCGAAAAACTCCCTTCACATTTTCTCCTTCAACTTCAAAGTCGTCCTACATCGCTGTTTTACCTTTTTTTGTAAAGGGCGTTTGATCTTCTTTGCATGTTTACTGCAAACTCTGGGTCGGTACTTCTGAAGCGATGAAGGGCAATTTTGAAGTTGGAGGAGAAAAGGAGATGGGAGTTTTTAGACGTACCCTAACTGTCTTGAACAGGAAAAAAAATGGTTCATGGAGAGCTATATGAGGCAAGCGTTTGATGTTAAAAAGTATATAAATTGTCTTTTTTTTTTTTTTTTTTAGAAAAATTTTTGATTTTCACCTAGTTGGCAAGGCAACATTTCTAATACTAAAATAACTAAAACTAAAAAGACTAAAACTAATTTAAAAATAAAAATTCAAACTAATAAAAGTTACAAACACAATCAAAATAATAAAAATAAAAACATGAACATTTTTATGCCAACTATTTCTCTTTTTTGTTTAGTTTAATTTGAAGCACTAAAATAACTAAAACTATACCCCTATACAGACTAAAACTAATAATAATAAAAACAAAAACTAATAAAACTAACAAAAACACAACAAAATTACTTAAAACTCAACTAAAATTGAAGTAAAAACAAAACATACTTAAAAAATATTAATAAAAACTTTAAAGGTATATCAGTCATAATACAAAAACACTGGCTCTTACATTAGGTTTGAGATTTGGAAAAAGCAACAACCCAGGAGCACCCTAGTAACTACCTAAATCACCCTAGCAACCTCCCACAACACCCTAGCAACCACCTAACAAGGCAAAGGCATAGAAAGTCATTATTAACCACTCTGAACATCATGACAACAATTTAGTGACACATTAGAAAGTCAGAACATCAAGCTGGAATCACCAGCATATACATGTGATGTGAATTGTGATGTGAATTCCAACTGATATGGATGTCATTAACTAAAAATAATAATAATAATTATAATAATAATAATAATAATAATAATTACTTAAATTAGCTGTATTAATTAAATTAATACTATATATATATATATATATTTACTAAAACTTAATTTTTGATTTTTAAAACTATTTTATGTAAATGAAGTAAATAAAAAATAACTAAAACTAAAATTTAATAAAAACTATATAGACTCTTTAGCTTAACTTAAATTTAAAATAAAACAGTAAATAAAATTAAAATCTAATTCTGAATATTTATAAAGACTATAATAGTACATAAATGACTCTGAAATAACACTGATGAATTTAAATTAATATAAATATCACTGTAATATATATAAATAACACTGATATGAATTTAAATTAATATAAATATCACTGTAATATATATAAATAACACTGATATGAATTTAAAGATGACAAATGAATCTTCTCTTTTCTCTGACAGCCACTGTGTTCGGTCAGGGTGTGTATTTTGCGGTTAACGCCGCACTGTCCGTGTCAGACACCTACTCCCCACCCAATGCAGACGGGCACAAGTTCATTTTTGTGGCCAGAGTGTTGACCGGAGACTTCACTGTGGGCAAATACGACTACAAAACCGCCCCGCTCAAGGAGAGCTCTGACATTCCTGTCAGATACCACAGCGTGTCAGATCAGATCGGCTCCCCGACTCTATTCGTCATCTTCAACGACACACAGGCCTATCCAGAATACCTTATCACATGCAAGAAGATCTACGGCTAATTACATACTTTCACATGCTCATGCTAAAAATGCATTTATAATGTCACTGGCAATCATGTCTAATCATTAAAAGACTCCTACTTTTACTGCTGATGTGTTTATTTTAAACAAGATTTAGTCTGAACTGTAGTTGTAGTTGTTTTCTTTAATTTTATTAATAATTTGACTATTCTGTATTGTAAGTGACTGACAAACTGTTTTCATATTTTCGTGTTCCTTAATGATTGATATTTTTAATTAAATGTATTCAATCATACTGTATGGTTTGTTTTAAGACTGTCAGCTTCACATCACTCAGATTAGTATTTTTGGTGTCAAAAAAATAAATAAATGCTGAAATGAAGTTAATATCTGTACAATGTTTGTATGCAGTAATAACAGTATAAATACAGTAATAATGTTTACAATTAGATAAATGTTTATTTTTGTTATTTATAGAAGCCCGTTTTCGCTGCTCAATAAAAAATAAAAAGGTAATTAGGACTTTATCTCACAATTCTGACTGTTTTCTTGCAATTGGGAATTTACATCCTGCAATTCAGATTTTCCCCCCTCAGAATTGTGATACAAACTCACAATTGTGAGTTATAAAGTCAGAATTGCGAGATATAAATACACAATTCTGACTTTTTTTTCAGAGTTTATATTGTAATTGTAACTTTGTAATTGTAAATTGTCTTTATTCCTCTCAAAACTGAACTACATACCTCGCAATTGCTAATTTATATCTCGCAGGTCTGAGAAAAAAATCTGAATTGCTTGAAAGGCCAGAAGTTGCATTTGCGAGGAAAAAGTCAGAATTGCACGTTTTTATCTTGCAATTCAGATTTTATAACTCGAGCTAGAAATGAAAGAAATGAAGTCAGAATTGTGATACAAACTCACAATTGTGAGTTATAAAGTCAGAATTGCGAGATATAAATACACAATTCTGACTTTTTTTTTCAGAGTTTATATTGTAATTGTAACTTTGTAATTGTAAATTGTCTTTATTCCTCTCAAAACTGAACTACATACCTCGCAATTGCTAATTTATATCTCGCAGGTCTGAGAAAAAAATCTGAATTGCTTGAAAGGCCAGAAGTTGCATTTGCGAGGAAAAAGTCAGAATTGCACGTTTTTATCTTGCAATTCAGATTTTATAACTCGAGCTAGAAATGAAAGAAATGAAGTCAGAATTGTGAGACATAGCCAGCCTATTCGTTATTAGCTGCTATAGGGAAATAACGAGAAGAATAACATGCAGTAAACGGTAAAACTGTTTGCACTACAAACCAGTGTGTTCATAATTAAGGTAATAAAACATTAAAATAATATGGTAACGCACCAATTTGCAGTATCAAGCAGCAAAACAAGCGGTTTTGTACAGCTAAAAATAGCGTGACAGGGATGAGACCGGAAGCCGCACCCATAAAATTTACAAATGGCCACGCCCACTCTCACGGGAAGAAAAAGGTGGATAAATTCTGATTCTGACTTAATTTCTCACAAGTGCGAATTTATATCTTGCAAGTCTGACTTTATAACTCGCAATTGCGTGTTTATATCTCACATTTCTGAGAAAAAAAGTCCAGTTAGTAGATAAAAAGTCACAATAACCTTTTTTTTTTTTTTTTTTTAATTCAGTGGTGAAAACGGGCTTCCATAATCATTTGATTGTACACTGTAAAATAAAAGATTTGGGGTTCCATAGATTGTCACACTTTAAATAGTTTGGTAACAAATAATATCACTAACAAAGAGTACACTTTATAGTATTGTGGCTTTTTGGAAATTTTACAAGGTGGTATATAATATTTTTTACATGTATTATGTACATAACAACTATATGTTGATATATATAACATAGATATATGTTTAAGAAGTGATAAATTCAAAGAGGAGAGTGAATGAAAACGTGCCTCATTCCTCACAGTGACGGGAACTCGTGTACGCGCTCGTTGCGCACGTCGGACAGATTTCGGCGCTGCACTGCTGGCGCGAGTCATTCTGGGATGTGTAATGAATGAGAAAGTGCTGTCCAGTGTGCTGATAATGTGCTGAGTTCGGGCTCAAATAAATGTATTTATGAGACCCCATGGTCATAGGGCTCATTTGGAAAATTGCACAATAACTTTGCTGGTATGTTAGAGTTTATTTGGCGTATTTACAAATGATGTTTATTATGGTCAAATACTCTCGCTAGCATATTAGCAGGAGATGCTTAAGATGCAAATAATGTCAACAAACCGTTCAAATCTGCATTGAAATCAATAAATCACTAGAGTAAAGCAGCAGATGTGTGTATTTAGCGCATTGTGGTTTGTGGATGAGTTTGTATACAGTGTGAAACACTAGTCCTCACTCTGTTTGACTGGGTAGGTGCTGAGGGGAGCTGCTCTTCATCATCATCATCATGTATGCGGTGTACCGTCAGGCTCATCCGCCCACTGCTGTGGAGTTTGCTGTGTACTGCAACTTCATTTCCAGCCAAGAGAAGAACCTGGTGGTGGCAGGAACATCTCAGCTGTATGTCTACAGGATCATTTATGATGTGGAGGTGAGGGTGGATGCTTATCTGTCTCTGTTGAAGTAAAACTGTGAAATGAGGGTGTTTAGTGGAGCCATGTGTTGAAATACTTTTGTCTTATTGAATTATATAACTATGTACAAACCGTTCAAAAGTTTGGCATCAGTACGATTTTTAATGTTTTTAAATAAGTTTCTTATGCTCATCAAGGCTGCATTTATTTGATTAAAAAATACAGAAATAAAATGTACTATTGTGAAATATTATTACGATGTAAAATAATGTTTTTCTATTTTAATATACATTAAAATGTAACTTATTCCTGTGATCAAAGCTGAATTTTCAGCATCATTGCTCCAGTCTTCAGTGTTACATGATCCTTCAGAAATCATTCTAATATGATGATTTATTATCAATGTTGGAAACAGTTTTTGCCGCTTGATATTTTTTCAGAACCTGTGATATTTTTTTAGAATTCTTTAATGACTAAAAAGTTAAAAATTGAATAAAATATGAATAAAAAGTTACAAATAAATTCTATTTTAAAATCTATTAAAATAGAAACCATTATTTTATATTGTAATAACATTTCCCAATATTACTGTTTTTTTCTGTATTTTTATCAAATAAATGCAGCCTTAAAGAGACTTCTTTAAAAAACATTACATTACTTACTGACCCCAAACTTTTGAAAGGCAGTGTAGTGAGTGTATATGTAACTATATATGAAGAGTTCAGATGCAAAAGACCTTAAATCCATCTGACGTATTTCTTTAAAATGAGCATTTCTTTCTGGCTACTTTGTATAAGTTTCTATGTAAGTACTGGTACTTTTAATTGGGCTGAGGCTAAGGTAAAAGTATTTGATGGATGTACAATATGTGTCAGGAGCATTTACTCATGATCATTATTTCATTTTTGACAGAGTTGGCTTTTAGCTGGTTTTGCATCTGAACTCTTTATATACTAACACACTATATATAACAGTATTATAATATATACAAATAACTGTATTATGTATAAATACAAACATACATACAACTAGGGCTGCATGATTATGATAAAAGTCATAATTGTCAGTTATTCCCTTGAAATTGTAAATGTGATCATTAATTACGATTATCACAATGTACTCTGAATGATGTTTTGAATAGCTTTATACCATTGTTTGAAACACTGCATGCCACCTTTTTATATATAGTTTCTTCTTTGAATATAAAAAACAGTAAAAATGTAAAAATTAAAACAATGAAAAAAACTCTTAAGATAACCTGTAGGAAAAACACACCCACCCAAATACAAACCCCCACATCTTAAACAATCAGAATAATGTAAAATATAATGTAAAGATAATTATTATTATTATTTTTTTTTTTTGTAATTGTTCCTTTGAACAATTACATAATTGTGGCATCTGTAATTGTAATCTCGATTAGAAATTGATTGATTCGATTAATTGGGCAGTGCTACATACAGCAAAAACCAATGTTAATATAAAAAATACTAAAATGTGCTATCATATTAAACCCCTATATAAATATCTAAATAATAGCGTAACATAATACTTCAGTCATTTTAAACCCCTACACACATATATATAAAACACATATAAATGTGAAACTTTTTTTCTGTCATTTTAAATCTTACAGACTTTTATTGTGAATTTTTTTAGTGTTAGTGTGTATATTATCTTTATATTTTTATAATAAATGCCACTTAGTTTAATTAGCTTTGTTTTATTTGGCTTTGTCATTAATATAAACACTAATCTTTTGCTCCTGTTGTATTCTAGAGCACTTCCAAATCAGAAAAGTCGTCAGGTAAGACTGTTAATTTTTGGTCCAACCTGTAGATTAAAATAGATTTTACTATTAGGTTTATTATTAATAAACTGATATTGCTGTTGTTGTTGTTGTTGGTGTTATTATCAATATTCAATAACAAACTTTGCAGATGGCAAGAGCCGTAAAGAGAAACTGGAGCAGGTGGCGTCTTTTTCTCTCTTTGGAAACGTGATGTCCATGGCCAGCGTTCAGCTCGTGGGGACCAACAAAGACGCCTTGCTTCTCAGCTTCAAAGATGCCAAGGTACGTGTGACTACATTACAGCTGCTTCCTGCAAAAGTAAAACTTTGAAGTGTGTCTAAATAGTAAGTCAGTCTAATGTTGGTGTGTTTGTTTTTCTTTTAGCTCTCAGTTGTGGAGTATGATCCAGGCACGCATGATCTCAAGACTCTGTCGCTGCACTATTTCGAGGAGCCGGAGTTGAGAGTGTGTACTGCGTTTATGAGGATGTTGCACTGTTGTAGTGTGGAGGTGTGTGTTTTGATCGCTCTGTGCTGTGTGCTTGGATGATTTCAGGATGGGTTTGTTCAGAACATGCACATCCCCATGGTGCGGGTGGACCCGGAGAACCGCTGCGCTGTCATGCTGGTGTATGGCACACGACTCGTGGTTCTGCCCTTCAGGAAGGACACGCTGACCGATGAACAAGAAGGGATTGTGGGAGAGGGGTACGAACAAATATTTTCTACTTTTCTGAAGGCATTTTGAAATTATTACAGCACCATTGATAAGCTAGAGATATTTGTAATTATTTTGTAAGAATTAAAAGATGTTTTAATGTTTATTTTGAATGCTTTTATTGCATTTAGATGGTCAAAAATATAGTAACAATAGCAAAATTGTTAAATATTATTGCAATTTAAAAGAACTGTTTTCTAAATAAATATATTTTAAAATGTGATTTATTTCTGATGCAAAGCTGAATTTTCACTATCATTACTCCAGTCTTCAGTGTCACATGACCCTTCAGAAATCATTGTGATATGCTCATTTGCTGTTTAAGAAACATTTCATGAGTTCATAAGAGTAGCTTTTATTTGAAATTGAAATATAACATTAGGGCTGTCAAACAATAAACTGCGATTAATTTAATTGATTTTGCCTAATATCTGTGTGTGTGCTGTGTGTAATTATTATGTATATATAAATGCACACAAATTAATGTATATATTTAAGAGAAATGTCTTTTATGTACAAAATATTTTTATTTATATTAGGGCTGTCAAACGATTAATTGCAATTAATCGCATACAAAATAAAAGTTTGAGTTTGCCTAATATATATGTTTGTGTACTATGTGTAATTATTATGTATATATAAATACAAACATATTCATGTATATATTTTAGAAATATTTACAATTGTATGTATTTATTATAATTTTATAGAATTTATCTTATATATAAATAAAAATATTTTGTACATAAATAACATATTTCTCTTAAATGTATACATTAATTTGTGTGTATTTATATAAACATAATAATTACACACAGTACACACACATTTATTAGGCAAACGCAAACTTTTATTTTGTATGCGATTAATCGCAATTAATCGTTTGACAGCCCTAATTTATATATAAAATAAATTATATAAAAATTATAAGAAATACATATACTTTTAAATATTTCTTAAATATATACATGAATGTGTTTGTATTTATATATACATAATAATTACACACAGTACATACACATACATTAGGCAAACTCAGACTTTTATTTTGTATGCAATTAATCGTTTGACAGCCCTAGTTATAATTCTTTATCTATTTAATGTGTTCTTGCTAATAAAAGTATTTATTCCCAAATTAGACTGGTATTTGTTCACAGCAAGATCTCAATCAAAATATTTCTTCTTTTTTAGGCAGAAATCTAGTTTCCTTCCCAGTTACATCATTGATGTTCGTGAACTGGATGAGAAACTCCTGAACATCATTGATATGAAGTTTCTCCATGGTTATTATGAGCCCACATTGCTTATTCTGTTTGAGCCCAATCAAACGTGGCCAGGGTACGTCTGTTTATTTGATGATCAACACTGTATTACATAAGCATTTACTGTCTTTAGCATCACACATTTTGTGATTAAAAGACATGGTATTTATGTTTAGGCGTGTGGCAGTGCGTCAGGACACGTGCAGTATCGTGGCGATCTCTCTAAACATCATGCAGAAGGTTCATCCGGTCATCTGGTCTCTCAGTAACCTGCCCTTCGACTGCACTCAGGTCATGGCTGTGCCCAAACCCATCGGTAAGATGTCATCCTTACTCACCTCTGATCTTACTGCACCCATACAGACATTCATCTCTGGTTTTATGGCGCTCTTGTGCTGCTCAACAAGGTCTCCCATTTGTCTGCAAGAATATTTAAAAGGCCCCTAACCCAAGTTTTGTTTTCAAAAATTATTTTATTCTATTAGAACTCCTAGTTTCTGTAAATAAAAATAATAATAATGATAATAAAGAAGTTTTTAGAAATATTTTAGACTTTTTTTTTCCCCCAAATATTTTATAATTATTAATTAATTTATAATTACATTTAAAATATTATACACTGTTTTAGAAATATTATAACTCAGTTTCTCCCAAATAAAATATTTTAGAACAAAGCATAAACAGTAAAATGTATTTTCATTATAAAAAGCCCATGGTATTTTAAGATCTAATTAATTTAACAATTTATTAATTTAACAAAGAAAACAAATAGTTGGTAAGGAGTTCATATCTTGATATTTTTTTATTTTATTTTTTATTTTTTTATTGCTTATTATTTTTAGTCATTAAAAAGTATTTGAAATCATGTTATAGGTACTAGAAATATTTTCCTTGAACTTGATGAATATTAGTGAGAAAGTCATATCAGAAAAATTATCTTTCCAGTTCTTCTTGTAAAATCTGATTATATGTTTTAGTGTATTTCAGCTATTTTTATGTAATCATGTTTTGGAAGCCTGTATGTTTTAAATGGTATGAATTTTTGCCAATGTTGTTTCTACATGAATTAGTATCATATAATTTTTTCATAAATGTTAAAATGTGAGAAGAGCAACAACAATTTATGATCTTAAAGGCTTTCTGATCTCATGCGTATTTGAAATTAGTTTTGTAGACATACAGTTGAAGTCAAAAGTTTACATACACATTGCAGAATATGCAAAATGTTAATTATTTTACCAAAATAAGAGGGAAAACAAAGTTAATTTTAATTTAGTGCTGACCTGAATAAGATCTTTCACATAAAAGACATTTACATATAGTCCACAAGAGAAAATAATAGAATTTATGAAAATTACCCTGTTCAAAAGTTTACATACGCTTGATTCTTAATACTGTGTTGTTACCTGAATGATCCACAGCTGTGTTTTTTTGTTTAGTGATAGTTGTTCATGAGTCCCTTGTTTGTCCTGAACAGTTAAACTGTCCGCTGTTCTTCAGAAAAATCCTTCAGGTCCAACAAAATCTTTGGTTTTTCAGCATTTTTGTGTATTTGAACCCTTTCTAACAATGACTGTAGGATTATAAGATCCATCTTTTCACACTGAGGACAACTGAGGGACTCATATGCAAGTATTACAGAAGGTTCAAATGCTCACTGATGCTCCGGAAGGAAAAATGATGCATTAATAGCCAGAATGAAAATGTGTCAGTTTTTCTTATTTTGCCCAAATATAATTTTTGTTTTTCATTTAGTACTGCCCTTCAGAAGCTACAGAAGATACTTACATGTTTCCAAGAAGATAAAATAAGTTAAATTTACCCTGATCTTCAAATTCTCTCTTAATGCATCGTGTTTCCATCTGAAACATCCTGTAATAGTTGCATATGAGTCCCTCAGTTGTCCTCAGTGTGAAAAGATGGATCTCAAAATCATACAGTCATTGTTGGAAAGGGTTCAAACACACAAAAATGCTAAAAAACCCAATAATTTGTGAGACCTGAAGGATTTTTCTAAAGAACAGCGGGCAGTTTAACTGTTCAAGACAAAAAAGGGACTCTTGTTTGGGACTGTAAACTTTCGAACAGGGTCATTTTTATAAATTCAACTTTTATTTCCTCTTCTGGACTATATGTAAACATCTTTTGTGTTAAGTATCTTATTCAGGTCAGTACTAAATAAACAATAACATGCATTTTGTATAATCCCTCTTATTTTGGTAAAACATTTAGCAGCTGTATATAAATTGGGTGATTTTTAGCCAGAAAGTGAAGGAAAACCAGTCAACAAGTGTTCCAGCATACATGAACCACCAATAGTTCAATACTGTTTAAAAGCATCCCAGCATCCATCTCTTGAAGCTGCTTGCATGATAAAGTTGTGTTTTGTGTTCAGGTGGAGTTGTGGTGTTCGCTGTGAATTCATTACTGTATCTAAACCAGAGCGTTCCTCCGTTTGGAGTGTCACTCAACAGTCAGACCAACGGCACCACAGCTTTCCCCTTGAGTAAGTTCTGCTGACACTCCTTCCATCCCCAAAATAATGTCTTTACAGTCCAAGTTTTGATTACTAATTTATGAGTTTCACTCTAATTCAATCTGGTTTGCTTTTCAGGGCCACAGGACGAAGTGAAGATCACGCTGGACTGTTCTCAAGCATCCTTCATCACCTCAGATAAGGTGGTCATCTCACTAAAAGGCGGAGAAATGTGAGATTTTTTGCTTTTATGATCACAAGCTACTGTGTTTTATGTCACATACAAACCAGATGGGTGTGACCGCATGAATCTGAACATGTTTGTTGACTGAGCATCTTGTTGTGTGTGCAGATACGTGTTGACGCTCATCACAGATGGCATGAGGAGTGTGCGGGCGTTTCACTTCGATAAGGCTGCCGCCAGCGTCCTGTCCACCTGTGTGAGTGATCAGCTGTGCCAGCATCAGTCTCTAATACTCTGTGCTTGCTCACAGACACTCACACACTCTCTCCATCTCTCTCCTCTCAGATGACGACCATGGAGGCCGGTTATCTGTTCTTGGGCTCTCGTTTGGGGAACTCACTGCTGCTCAGGTACACTGAGAAACTGCAGGAAACGCCAATGGAAGAGGGCAAAGAGAACGAGGAGAAAGAGAAACAGGTGTGTGAGCCCTAGTGAAGAGCAGCACACGTTAGCATACTTTTAAAAAGACTACTTAAAGGGATAGTTCACCCATAAATGAAAATTCTGTTATTAATTACTATTAATTAATCGTGTCCTTCCAAAACCATAAGACCTTTGTTCATCTGAACACAAATTAAGATATTTTTGATGAAATTCAAGAGCTTTCTGACCCTGCATAGACAGCAATGCAACTGAACAATAAGAGACATCATTTATGTTATATTAAGCCACTCAAGTCTTAATACCCAGGCTTCCCTTTAAGTGGCACTTCATTTCATTAATATATTATCTGCATTTTTTGTGCCCCTATTATGGATTATAAAAGATTCATATTTTGGTTTTGTGAGTCCCCAACAACAAGTTGACATGCATGCAAGGTCAAAAACACTTTTATCGTCTTATAATATGCATTTATTTTTACCTTATTTGCTCAACGACTCCCAAACGGTTTGTTAAAACGAATCATTTGTCCAAACCACTCCTTTGCGTGACACTAATCTGCGGTGATTGGTCCGATGACCCAGTCTTTTGTGATTCGTTTAACGTTACTGCGTGCAGCAAATTTCAAACACGGATCGCCCATCACCTTTACTCTAGCCCACAACTCGGTGGTAAACAACAACACCCAAACAGCCATAGTATATACGTCAACCCAATGCAGAAACACATTGATAAAGCACTGCAGCTTGTACACCAACATATTGTTCTATTCTTTATCAGAACTTCAAGTAATAACAACGACAAACATTCACTATTCATTGACACGTTTCTAGACAATAGCGAGTGAACAGATAAAGCCATCAGTCGGTTAGTCAGAGACCTACGAGCTACGCGGAGCGAACACAACACACACACAACTAAATACGTATTTTGCATGATACAGAGTAATGTTACATGAGAGCAACAAGTTTTAAAGGATTACTCCACTTTCAGAATAAAAATGCCCTGATAATTTACTCACCCCCATGAGCGATATAGGATGATTTTTAACGATCGCTAGAAAATACAACCATCAATTATTAATCACACTTACAGTTAGAGGTTCAGAGGAGCAAGCCGGTCCAAATAAACTGGGCACTGATCCATCCTTTAAGAGCAAGCCTTTAGTGAATCGCGCATTGTACTTAGGATACAGCGTCTTCTCGACATGACGTAAACCACATGGAAATTTTACTGTTTGTGGGCGGGCAGGTGGTTCGCAACGTGGGCGGACATTATGCAAATGTGTTACTTCGTGATGTTTGGCCGTAACAGAAAAAGATTTGAATTCCTGACGACTCAGTCGACGTTCAGGCAATTGTGAACCGACTCCTTTTTTATTATTTTTTTGATAGACAATAACTTTATTTATCGTGCACTGTCAGCTTCACAACTTTGTAGATAGTTCACGTTCAAATACAGCTACATGACGCACTGCATGAAAGATCATATTTGAAAAGGCATAATAGGAGCACTTTAATGATGTATACTTTTGTAGTGTATTTCAGGTATACTGCAAGTGCATTATTCAATAAATTTAAAGCTCACTTCTTACAGCAGTAGTTTGTCCATCACTGCAGTTATCCGTTTAAGCACATGAAATCTTTTGTAAGATGGATCTAAAGCTTCTTATTCATATCGAATGCCTTTATATTCCAGGAAGAGCCTCCGAATAAGAAGAAGCGTGTGGACTCCACGGCTAACTGGGCAGGTAGTGTAATGAACCATAGTGTTGTATATGGTTCAGATATTTGTGCTGTTGTTGTGTACATATGTGACCCTGGACCACAAAACCAGTCATAAGTGTAAATTTCTCAAAATTGAGATTCATACATCATTTGAAAGCTGAATAAATAAGCTTTCCACTGATGCATGGTTTGTTAGGACAATATTTGGCTGAAATACAACTATTTGAATATCTGGAGTCTGAGGGTGCAAAAAAATTAAAATACTGTGAAAATCGCCTTTAAAGTTGTCCAAATGAAGTTCATAGCAATGCATATTGCTAATCAAAAATTAAGTTTTGATATATTTACGGTGGGAAATGTACAAAATATCTTCATGGAACATGATCTTTACTTAATATCCTAATGATTTTTGGCATAAAAGAAAAATCAATAAATTTTACCCATCCAGTGTATTTTTGGCTATATACCCGTGCAACAGAAGACTGGTCCAGGGTCACATATATGTGTTGCTGTGTTTAGGTAAGGCCAATTTGCCTGATGAGCTTGATGAAATCGAGGTGTATGGGAGTGAGGCTCAGTCAGGCACTCAGCTGGCTACATACTCATTTGAGGTGAGGTCCTGTCTAATCTGGCTAGATAATTTATTTACAAAACACGACATCTATTAAACTAGATTTGATGTTTATGTCCAGGTTTGTGACAGCATACTGAACATAGGACCCTGTGCCAGCGCCTCCATGGGAGAACCGGCCTTCCTGTCTGAAGAGGTTTGTCTTATTTTCTTATTACAGTTGAGGTCAAAAGTTTGCATCTTCCTTTAAGAATCATTATAAATATTCATTATTTTAAAATAAGAGAGATTATACAAAATGCATGATATGGTTTATTTAGTACTGACCTGAATAAGGTATTTCACATAAAAAATGTTTACATATAGTCCACAAGA
This sequence comes from Cirrhinus mrigala, assembly GCA_036247105.1. NCBI lineage: Eukaryota > Metazoa > Chordata > Actinopteri > Cypriniformes > Cyprinidae > Cirrhinus > Cirrhinus mrigala. The sequence continues at coordinate 5,102,655 of CM070025.1, read as the reverse complement.
GAAAATAATAGTTGAATTTATAAAAATTACTCTATTCAAAAGGTGATTCTTAATACTGTGTTGTTACCTGAATGATCCACAGCATTTTTTTTTTGTTTAGTGATAGTTGTTCATGAGTCCCTTGTTTGTCCTGAACAGTTAAACTGCCCGCTGTTCTTCAGAAAAATCCTTCAGGTCCCACAAATTCTTTGGTTTTTCAGCATTTTTATGTGTTTGAACCCTTTCCAACAATGACTGTATGATTTTGAGATTCATCTTTTCATACTGAGGACAACTGAGGAACTCATATGCAACTATAACAGAAGGTTCAAACACTCACTGATGCTTCAGAAGGAAACACAATGCATTAAGAACCGGGGGTGAAAACTTTTGAACAGAATGGAGATGTGTGCATTTTTATTATTTTGCCTAAATATCATATTTTTTTTTCATTTAGTACTGCCATTCAGAATCTACAGAAGATACTTGCATGTTTCCCAGAAGACAAAATAAGTGAAATTTACCCTGATCTTCAAATTCAAAAAGTTTTCACCCCCCGGCTCTTAATGAATTTCCTTCTGCAGCATCAGTGAGCATTTGAACCTTATGCAATAGTTGCATACGAGTCCTTCAGTTGTCCTCAGTGTGAAATGACAGATCTCAAAATCATACAGTCAGGGTTCTGAACTGTCACTAAAAAAAAAAAAAACAGCTGTGGATCATTCAGGTTAGCAACACAGCATTAAGAATCAAGTGTATGAAAACTTTTGAACCGGGTCATTTTTAAAAATGCAACTGTAATTTTCTCTTGTGGACTAAATGTAAACTTCTTTCATGTAAAATATCTTATTCAGGTCAGTACTAAAAAAAAAAAAAGAACACACATTTTGTATGATCCCTCTTATTTTGGTAAAATAAACATTTTAAATGATTCTGAAAGGGCGATGCAAACTTCTGACCTCAACTGTATCTCTTCTAGAAAACCATTGACTTGTGAACGATGAAGCCAGAAGTGCTAAAATGTTACTGGGTTTTGGCTTAAAAAAATACACGATTTCTTTAGCACTCTATTACAGTTAAGATCAGTGACACATAATCAATCTCAAACAATGATTAGTTCCATTAACAAATATTGGTTTGCTGATTAATTGTGATGCAATATCAATTCTTCTGTCATCAGTTTCAAACTAACCCAGAGCCAGATCTGGAAGTGGTGGTGTGTTCGGGATTCGGCAAGAATGGAGCTCTCTCTGTACTGCAGGTATGATTATCTGTGACACTGTATCTCCTGTTCCTGCACTCGTGGATGGCCATTGCATTCCTGCATGTGTGTGCATGCATCGCAGCTTGGTCTGTTTGAAGTAAAGACGCACAGCACGCGGCCCTGCGGCGGTGAGGCTCGTCTGCCGCAGGTCGCTGCGGGTGCTACAGTGACGTCTGGGCTTTACCAGGGCTACCTCAGAGATGGTTGGAGAGGCCTTTAAAACACCCGAGATACAGGAGAGGCACGCTGCTCATGCATTTTACTCAGGATGCATGACACTAGTGTTGTTTGTCTGAGTGCCATTGTGTTCATTGTCAACCTGAGGCTTCATTTACACCTGGTGTTAACATGTGTCTCAGATAGTTTGACTGTGGTGTGTGCACCTCATGAATTTGTTTGAGAGATTATTCAAAGGCTGGAATCTTGAAAAGCTTTTAAGAAAAAGAACTATTATTGTTAAACTCAAAATTCCAGTTAATGTAATAAGGAATGACACTGTGTGTCTTTTGACTGGTTGTGTCCTAGAGACACTTCACTTAAATCTCATAGAAGATGCACTGGTTTAAAATCAGCTCTAAATGGTGATCTGTCTCAACTGAGTAGTTTTGATGGGATCACATTAGACAGATAATATCAGGTGTGAACGTGGCCTGAATCTGCTTGCTCTGCAGACACAGATCACAGTTTCCCTTTTGTCAGAAATGCATCATGTTTCTGGTGTGAAAAAGTTTAAACTGGATTTTTGTCACAGTCATTACAGTTTTTTCAACATGGTTGATGAATGAGATTTTAGAAGTTGAGCAACACAAATGTGTATATTTTTTTTTTATTACTTTAGTTTGGAGTTTGCATCTTGGTAGTATTGCCCTGTTGTGATGAATCGTATTGGTTTGATCATTTGTTCATGCTAATAATCAGCCATTCTGAAATGATCAACATTGCCCAGTATCATGTTTGATGCTTGTCTGATTAACAAATCCATTAACTTTCCACTGTGCTAATTTTCATATTTACCAATTGCACATTCAGTGGATAATGTAGTATTTTAATTTTTAGCAATTTCAAGTAAATGTTTCTTTAATTGCACTGTGTATGTGTACACCTTAAATGCTGCGATTACATTTTGTTAGGCTAAATGTATTCACTGCAAAAAGGTTTTTTATTGTTTTATTTGTTTCAATCTTAAATCAAGAAACAATTATTAGAAATGGAAAATGACATAAGATGTCTTGTTTTCTGAGAAATGTATCAAAAGCAAGTTTCAAGTTTTTATTTAAGAAATATAAACTCAATTAGAAAGGGAAATAAACTTCATTTTAAACTGAGTTTGTTTTTTCTTACCCTATTTGCATTTATTGTTTTCTGGTTTTAAGCGTAAACTCACTTAATTTTGATACATTTCTCAAAAATAGATAAATGTCTCTTGATTTAAGATTTTTTTTTTTTTAAGATATTTTATTTACTGGGAAACAAGACAAACACTATTTGCACTCTTGGCATTGTGCATATATTTATATTCATAGGTCTCGCATATATACTGACATTATATGTAGGGACCTATGAAATCCATTTTATTTTTTCCCCCCTTTTATTTATTTATTTATTTTTTCTGGATTTAGTTTTTTTTTTTTTCCTGTTTTGAATTTCTAGACTCTGTTTTAATGGTGACATCAAAAAATATTAATCTAAAAGCATGTCTAATTAATTGAAATCGTGAAACTTACACAATTTAACAGCAGTTTATAAAACTTTTTTTTTTTATTTAAATTTTAAGGCCCAATGAAATATGTTTTTTTTTTTTTTTTCCTCAAATTCAGTTTTATTTATTTATTTATTTATTTATTTATACCAAATACTTTTTTTTTCCATTAATTTTCTGGATTCCATTGTCATTAAATTTTAATTATCATAAGGATCTCTTATTAATTAATTTATTAAAAAAATAATTTGTTATTTTGTTATTATTTTTTTTTCTTTTTCAGAAATACTGTGTTGTGTATTTACATTTTTCGGGTAAATGAATTCTGATGAACTATTTTTCTGGTCAATATTCCTTACAAAATAATGTTTCCATAATTCTATTAGTAGTAGTACCATCATTACATTAAGTAATATATTTCTGTCACAGTTATTTCAAGTTAAACCGAACTTTTATTTTGACAGGTTGCTGTGAAGGCCTTTAAGTTTCTGTTTGTATATGATATGATGATAGTTTTTCTCAAAAGAAATGGTAAAATGCTCATGAAGTGACTCTCAGAGCAGTTCTAGAGATTATGTTTATGTATTTATGTATTCATATATTGAGGCGTCAGAGGCTTAAAAACCCTGTGAAACAGTGCATCTGTGCCATTCATTTACTTGGAGACATGCAGAACATGCAGGACTCATATTTAAATAATCTTTCTGCAGCTTAATATTCACAGACACTAGTCCGTTATCGTGTTTTGATTGAAGTGTTCTGACCTACTTTTGATTTATTCATCCAAAATTTGAAACTTCTTTGACATTCTGCGTTAAACAGTAAATTCCATTTTTATGACTGGATTCCGACCACATCGCTGAAAAAATGATACCATTATTAGAGAAATGTATTAAATATGTGATATCGAAACATTTATTTTGCTGTTTTATAGAAAAGTATCAGACCGCAGGTGGTCACAACATTTGAACTTCCTGGATGCCATGATATGTGGACGGTCATATACTGCGAGGAGAAACCTGAGAAGGTGACTTATGCTACAGCCATCTGTCATTTCTTTTTATTAATGCATGCAGATAAATGCAGTTGACCATATGCACGGATTACTTCCTTGTTTTAGACAAGCCGGCTCAGTCATTTCCGGTCAACTGTACTGTGCCAACAGGAGTGTCCTTTGCTCGTTTTCTCTACATAATCACAATTCAAAGAAAAGTTTTGTTTGTCTACGAGGACCAAACATCCATGTATACTGTTTCAAGAATGACAAACACAAGTGTAAAAAAAATGCTAAATATGCGTGAGTCATTGCTATGATTGACAGTAATAACAGAGCAAAACATCTGGCAAGCCGATGTCAAAAACAGAGCTGTGCATTAAATGATTCAGACTAAATTCAGAGCAACAAAACTACAGCAGGAACAAGTTTGTGTTGGTTGAATATAGGCTGTTTAATTGCTTTTACACCTCAAGATAAAACTTAAAAGATGTAGTTATTAAATTAAATATAAGATATTTCACATTCATATTAAATGCATTATTTAATTCTCATACCATTAATATTTAACTTAAATTTGTAGTGAACTATATATAAATAGCTATTTAAATAATTCACCCTTATAGGCTGTTTGTGTCTGAGCTTATTTATTTATTTTAATAACTTTCTGCACTTGCTATACTGTATACTTCAGTGTGGTAAAAGTACTAAAATTTGTTATACTAGTAATTTTATAATAAATCAAAACTTCTATGGTGCCCCGAGTTTGAACTTCCAAAATGCAGTTTAAATGCGGCTTCAAATGATCCCAAATGCGGTTGTAAACAATCCCAGCTGAAGAAGAAGGGTCTCATCTAGCGAAATGATCTGTTATTTTCATTAAAAAAATGGACCCTTTAAGATGCTGTTGAAGAGAAGCATTGCTAGCTAACGTTAGCCTAAACAGTTATAATAGTGTTTAGCTGTCAGCATTTAAATGTACAACTACGTGTCTGGGATTACCAGGCTCAGCATTTAAATTATGTGTCGTTAAATCATATGAAACTGAATTTTCATGCCAGTATCATTATTTATGATGTTGCAATTATTATTTTTTCTCAGTTTCTAATAAGAACAAGGCAGGAGAGGAGTTTCAAGAATCTCCACCTATATATAGCACATATAAATTGAGCCTGTTACTTTCCCCCAATTTATTGATTAAAAGCTCTCCTGTCCCCATGTTGAGAGAAATCAGGAGTAATATGTTAGTTCTAGACTAAATGTGAACATGCATTAATTCATCTCACTCACAAAAAACAGATTCAGTATTCCTCAAAATGAATAAAAACAGTGAAATTTAATTCAGAAATGTTAAATAATACAAATATCCTTTATGCATTTAATCCCATTTTATTAACCAATGTCTTTGCTGCCGACCTTCATTTAGCCAATTCAGCCATGCTAATAAGCAAAAATTCCTCAAGATTTGTTGTCCTTTTTTTTTTTTTTTCTTTTATTGCTAAAGAATTGACTTTTTTTTTTCTTCTTCAGTCTACTGTACAGATGTGAATTTACTTTTCTCAAAGCCTGAGGCTTTTGGTGTGAAAAGGCTTTTACATTTGCCAAAAATAGAACTTTTTATATTAAAAACAAGCAAGCCCTGCCCAGATTTAAAAAGTAATGCAAAAGTAAAGTAACGCATTACTTTCCATAAAAAGTAACTAAGTAATGTAATTAGTTACTTTTTTAGGGAGTAACCCAATATTGTAATGCATTACTTTTAAAAGTAACTTTCCCCAACACTAAACTTCACCGGAAGTTTACAAACTGGAGTATCATTATGCGGAAGTTCTAAAGAATGCTCTGTGCATATGGTCAATTCACAATTACACACCATGTTGATGTCTAGCTGTGAAGTGCCTTACACTGAAACTCCCCGTGTCTGTAGTCTCCACCAGAGGGCGAAAGTGAGGGTCAAGAGGAGGAGAAGCACGAGCCCACGGTGGAGGATGACAAGAACAAACATGGCTTCCTCATCCTCAGCAGAGAGGACTCCACCATGGTAATCAAAGGCTGTATTCTCTATAACATACTACCATACTCATTCTAGGCAGTAGTCTAAGTAGTACATATATACTATATGTGACCCTGGACCACAAAACCAGTCATAAGTGTCATTTTTTTATTTTGAAAGCTGAATAAATAAGCTTTCCATTGATGTATGGTTTGTTAGAATAGGATAATATTTGGCTGAGATATAACTATTTGAAAATATGAAATCTGAGGGTGCAAAAAAAATTTAAATATTGAGAAAATCACCTTTAAAGTTGTCCAAATGAAGTTCTTAGCAATGCATATTACTAATCAAAAATTAAGTTTTGATATATTTATGGTAGGAAATTTACAAAATATCTTCATGGAACATGATCTTTACTTGATATCCTAATGATTTTTGCCATAAAAGAAATATCGATAATTTCGACCCATACAATGTATTGTTGGCTATTGCTACAAATACACCTGTGTGTTGCATTTAGATCCTGCAGACGGGTCAGGAGATTATGGAGCTGGACACCAGTGGTTTCGCCACGCAGGGTCCCACTGTGTACGCGGGCAACATCGGAGACAATAAATACATCATCCAGGTGTCTCCTATGGGCATCAGACTGCTAGAAGGAGGTGAGGAACCACTTCAGTTTGTATATAACTGTGACTGTATGATGGATGGATCTGGTGTCTCATCTGGTCTATTCTGTTTTTGCTCTCAGTGAACCAGCTACACTTTATCCCTGTGGACCTGGGCTCTCCCATAGTGCACTGCTCTGTGGCCGATCCCTACGTGGTCATCATGACAGCTGAGGGAGTCGTCACCATGTTTGTGTTGAAGAGTGACTCGTACATGGGGAAGAGCCACCGCCTGGCACTGCAGAAACCACAAATCCACACGGTCAGTCCGCATAGACAGCATGTACATTACTGCTCAAACTTTTGTGTTTGAAAGAAGTCTTACCTGATCAGTGATCACCAACACTGCATTTGTTTGGTCAATGTATTTAAAATGCAAAATGATGTAATAAGCCTTGCTTTCTAAGAAATTGATCAAAATTAAGTAAGTATATGCTGAAACGGAAAAAAAAACTGCCAATGGTGTAAGAAATATAACCTCAAGTTTTTAAAAATGTAATTTAATTTATTTAATATTTTATTTTATTTTACCCCATTTGCATTATTTTTTTTTTCTGATTTTAGGTGTAAACTCACTTAATTTTTAATCTTTAAAAAAAAGACATGTGATGTCATTTTGCATTTCAAGAAAATGTCTCTTGAAACCCACCAATGGTATAAGAAATATAACCTCAGTTTTTGATTTGATTTGATTTTGTTTTATTTTATCCAATTTGTTTTTTTTTTTTTCTGGTTTTATATGTAAACTTATTTTTTTATCTTTAAAAAAAAGTTATTATCTTTACAAAAACAAAAAAAACCCAAAAGATGTGATGCCATTTTGCATTTCAAGTAAATGTGTCTTGAAACCCACCAATGGTGTAAGAAATATAACCTCAGTTATTTTATTTTATTTTATTTTACCTCATTTGCATTTATTTTTTTCTGGTTTTAGGTGTAAACTCACTTAACTTTCTTAATTCTTAAAAAAAAAAGTAAATTCAAGTAAATGTCTCTTGATTTAAGAAACAGTATAAAAACAGTAATATTATGAAATATTATTACAATTTAAAATAACAGTTTTCTATGTAAATATATTTTAAAATGTAATTTATTCCTGTGATATAAAGCTGAATTTTCAGCATCATTACTCCAGTCTTCAGTGTCACATGATCCTTTAGAAATTAGAAATTTTCTCTCTGGTGATTTTCGTTAGATTCTTTACTGAAATGTTATAATTTTTCATTGCTGAACAATTTATTTATTTATTTTTTTAAATGTTCTCATTATGACCAATTCTCAATGTTTTGTTTTTGCAGCAATCCCGTGTTATTACGTTATGTGCGTATCGTGACGTCAGTGGCATGTTCACCACCGAGAACAAGATCAGCTTCCTGAACAAAGAGGAAACTGCCATCAGAACCCAGTCAGAGACAGAGACCATCATCCATGACATCAGGTAACGGTCACACCGGTCACGCAAATGCTCTCATTTGCAGTCCTGTGACATTTTGTCATTATGACTGTTTTTTTCTCTCTCTCATGTTGCCCATCAGTAATGCGGTGGATGATGAGGAGGAGATGCTGTACGGTGAGTCGAATCCTCTGACCAGCCCCAGTAAAGAAGAGCCCGGTCGCGCCTGTTCAACAGTGAGCTCAGCTCAGACGGGAAGAGAGGGCGGCCGTCAGGAGCCGTCACATTGGTGCCTGCTGGTCAGAGAGAACGGAGTCATGGAGGTACAAACTGAGAAATCAATAAAAGAGAGAATGTATGCTACCAGCTTAATATTAAATATTAAAATTTAAATTAGCAAATAATTTTTAAGCATCTTTTTGTATTTTTTTTTTTATATACACTACTTATACACTATCCTAACACAATTTTTAATTATTTTTTTTCTCTGCTCACTAAGGCTGCATGATCAAAAACAGTAAAAACACAAATATTCTGAAATAAAATTGCAATATTAAATGTTTTCTGTTATATATTTTAAAATGTAAGCAAATCAGCATATTAGAGTGATTTCTGAAGGATCATGTGACACTGAAGACTGGTGTAATGATGCTAAAAATTCAGCTTTTCATCACAGAAATAAATTACATTTTACAATTTATTAAAGTAGAAAAGACATATTTTGAATTGTAATAATATTTCACAATATTACTGATTTTACTGTATTTTTGAGCACATAAATGCAGCCTTGGTGAGCTTAGGGACATTTACTGTTTCTAAACTTTTTGATAGTGACTTTCATTTTTACTGATTAAATATTTAATATTTATGCAGTATTAAAAATTCCCTTTATATGATCCTATAACCCATATAATTTACCTTAGTAAGTAACTTATCCCTGAGCTACCTTCAGGAAGTATTTTAAGTATATTAGTATGAATGCATACCTTATAAATAGACGAATGTGACTAATTATATTCATTAGGTGCTATTTGGTTATTCGATTAATGCTATAAGCTTCCATATAGCATGTGGAAAACATAATCTGATGTTATTGTTCCAATTATTGTTCATTAAAAATGTTTTTTATAATTCTTTTTTAATCAGATCTACCAGCTTTCTGACTGGCGTCTGGTTTTCCTGGTGAAAAATTTCCCTGTTGGTCAGCGTGTTTTGGTCGACAGCTCTGCTAGCCAGTCGGCTACTCAAGGGGAGCTCAAAAAGGAGGAAGTGACGAGGCAAGGAGAAATCCCTTTGGTCAAAGAAGTTGCTCTTGTGTCTTTAGGCTACAACCACAGCCGTCCTTACCTGCTGGTGAGTTCATCACTGGAGTCTCCCTGCTCTTCTGCATGAATTGAAGATCAGAATTATTTATTTGACTGTATTTGTCAACAGGCACATGTTGATCAAGAGCTTCTCATCTATGAGGCCTTTCCATACGACCAGCAGCAAGCTCAGAGCAACCTGAAAGTGCGCTTCAAGAAGGTACAGACTGACACTGAAAACTCTAATGTTTGAATGATGATGTGCGATAACTCATCCTGTGTTCTTCCTGTCAGATGCCTCATAACATTAACTTCAGAGAGAAGAAGACCAAAATGAGGAAGGACAAGAAGCCTGAGGGTCAGGGAGAGGAGACGCTGGGGGTCAAGGGTCGAGTGGCCAGATTCAGATACTTCCAGGACATCTCGGGATACTCAGGGGTACGTCTGTCTGTCTGTGAAAACTGTCATAGGTATTTCTGATCATGTGCTTTCACATATATATACCTGTAAAAGAAAACCTGCTAAATAATTATGCACACCTGAGTATAAGGCATTTTTTATTTCCAGCCCTTGTTAACAATTATATATCACTTTATAAATGATTAAATACAAAATTAATAGTAGTTATTAAGATTGATTAAGATTTTACCAGATTGACTGGTAAAATGTGCTTGGGAAAAAAATGTGACCATAATAATTATGCACTATTATATACTATTATACACTATGTATAGATAGATAGATAGATGCCCTTACATTGTGTTAAATTTTATAATCTTGTATATTTTATTCTTAGACCAATTTTATCAGTCATGTTGGTTATTTTAGTATTATTTATATAATATTATAGTATTTAGTCATATTTTAGATTAGCTTTTTATTTTTAATTATTCAGTTTTCCTTTAAATTTTAGTTTTGTCATTATTAGGGGCCAAGCACCGGAGGTGCGGTGGCACCTATTGTATCCGTTGGCGTTATTATTCTTCTTCTTCTTCTTCTTCTTCTTCTTCTTCTTCCTCTTCCGCCGCAAGTCTATGGCAGCCCATAGAACCGCTTGCGGGAAAGTTGTATAATTTTGCACACTGATAGAGGACAGTCCCAACATTAACCATAGCAAGTTTGGAGTCACCACTTGTCCAAACTTTCAAAAGATTTATGCTAATAACGTTTTAACCGTAAGCCACACAACAAAAATTCTTTTTTCCTCTGATTCCTTGGCTTATGTCGAGTCGAATGGACACCAAAATTCAAAAATCGTAAGGTTTAGTTTTTTCGCTATTCTCAATTGTTCGTAAAACCTACTTTTTCGAACTCGTCCTAGGCCGTTGCACCGATTGTCACAAAAATTGATCCAGATCATCTTCAGACCACGCTGGCAAAAAGTTATGGAATTCAAGTCGATTCGTCCAGCCGTTCACGAATAACACGCAAAGGAATTCTACGAAAAGCTAGCAAAAATCAATGTGAGGCTATATCTCCGTAACAGTTTGTCATATTGACACCAAACTTGGTGTGTGTTATAACAAGCATGACCTGAGGCTAACTGCAGTGTTTTGGTGCAGTGCCCCCTAGTGGTCAGGAGATACGAAAAATGGCTATTTTTCTTTATAACGTCTGAATGATTTGTCCAAAAATCACAAAACTGGTCTCTTTAGATTCGGTGTGTCATACCGAGTCGAACCATATCCAATTTTCCCATGTCAGCCATTTTGGGTGTCGGCCATTTTGAATTTAGCTTTAAAATGCTGTATCTTGAGAACGGATTAGCGTATCGTTTCGACATTAATTACAAGAATGTTCGGCACCATGCCCTGAATGTACATAAAAATTTTTGGGGCCAGCGCCACCTTGTGGTCAAAATTTGTAACGAAATTTCAAAAAATGCTAATAACTTTTGCGTACATTAGCCTATTGTCATGAACCGGATGTCAAAAGATTCCTTGGGTCAAGCCGAGAACGTTGATACCCGTAATGCCAATATTGGCCAAACTTCCTGTCCGCCATTTTGATTAATGTACAAAACCTATTTTTTCGAACTCCTCCTAGACCTTTAGTCCGATCTTCACCAAATTTGACTCAGATCATCTTCAGACCGTGCTGGCAAAAAGTTATGAATTTCGTGCCGATACACGAAACGGTTTTCGTTTAGTGCATCAACGAATTTGCTGGAAAGATGCCAAACTACATCTGAGGCTGTATCTCTGACAAACTTTGACATATTGACACCAAATTTTATATGTGCTATTGTCACCACACCCTGACCACGCCACATCAATTTGGTAACAGCGCCACCTACTGGTCAGAAGTAATACACCATTTATTAAACATTAATAATGAAATTTCCAAAAATGCTAATAACTTGTGATTGCATTAGACTACTATCATAAAACTGGTCTCAAAATATTCCTTGGGTCATGCCGACAAAATATACCATAGTTGGCCAAACTTCCTTTCCACCATTTTGATTAATGTACAAAACATACTTGTTCGAACTCCTCCTAGACCGTTGGTCCGATTTTCACAAAAATTGTGTCAGGTCATCTTCAGACTGTCCTGACTCAAAGTTTTGGATTTTGTGTCGATAGGCTAAACCATTTTCGTACAGCGCCACTACAAATTTTAGGCTTGATGCCAAAATGATTCTGAGGCTGTATCTCTGTGAAGCTTTGAGATAATGGCACCAAAATTTGTGTCTGTCATTGTCACCTCACACAGAACGCATCACATCAATTTGAAAACAGCACCACCTGTTGGTCCAAAGTGATAAGCCATTAAATTATATTATTATTGGTTGTATTTATGATTTTTCAGCCATTTCAACTGATATCATCCTAAAATAGCTTTAATTACTCATTGTTGAGGTCAGTCTGTTGTTCCTTGCCGTGCTTAGCTCCTCATTCTGCCTCTGTTGTGCTTGGCCCCGTAATTGCTGCTTGCAGCTGTATTTATTATTATTATTTTTATGTATTTATTTATTTATTTTTTCCATTTTTATTTACATTTAGTTTAGTTTTATTTAGAGTTAGTTGTCAAGGAAGCATTTTTAATTTTGGTTTACGTTTGTATATTATATATATATATATATATATATATATATATATATATATATATATTTATTATATTGAAAAAAAATATATATATATATATATGTATATGTGTGCATATATATGTGTATATATATATATATATATATATATATATATATTATATATATATATATATATTCAACAATTTTGTCAGTCATGTAATGTCCGCCAAGCAGGGTTATTTTAGTATTATTTATATACTATCATATATATACTATATTTTGCGTTAGCTTTTATTTTTATTTTTTCAGTTTTCAATATAATATGTTAAAGTATTAGTACTTTCATTTGTGATGATGTCATTTTTATTAATTTATTTTTTAAATTTTCTGTTTATTTTTTATTTTTGTTTTAGCTTTATTTATTTTATTTTTTTTCATTTCATTTTATTTTATTTTATTTCATTTCATTTTTCTTTTTTTTTTATTGTATACGTGCATATTTTTTCTTAATAAACCAATTTTGTCAGTCATGTAATGTCTGCCAAGCAGGGTTATTTTAGTATTATTTATATACTATCCTAGTATTTTATATATATTTTGCGTTAGCTTTTATTTTTATTTTTTCAGTTTTCAATTTAATATGTTGAAGTATAAGTACTTTCATTTGTGATGTTGTCATTTTTATTAATTCATTTTTTTTAATTTTCTGTTTATTTTTTATTTTTGTTTTAGCTTTATTTATTTTATTTTTTCATTTTATTTTATTTTATTTCATAGAATTTTTTTTTTTTTTTTTTATTGTATATGTGCATATTTTTTCTTAATAAACCAATTTTGTCAGTCATGTAATGTTCGCCAAGCAGGGTTATTTTAGTATTATTTATATACTATCATAGTATTTTATATATATTTTGCATTAGCTTTTATTTTTTTTATTTTTTCAGTTTTCAATTTAATTTGTTAAAGTATTAGTACTTTCATATGTGATGTTGTCATTTTTATTAATAAATTAATTTAAAAAAAAATGTTTATTTTTTTTGTTTGTTTCAGCCTTAGTTTTGTTTTATTTTTATTTTATTGAATATATATTTTTATTGTATACTTGCATATTTATTCTTAATAAGCCAAATTTGTCAATAATGTAATGTCTGCCAATCAGGTTTATTTTAGTATTATTTATTTACTAAAGCAGTATTTTATAAATATTTTGCATTAGCTATTTTTTTTTTTTTTTTTCAGTTTTCAATGTAGTATGTTAAAGTATTAGTTCTTTCATTTGTGGTGTTGTCATTTTTATTAATTCATCCCTTTTTTTAATGTTCTGTTTATTTTTTTATTTTTGTTTCAGCCTTAGTTAAATTTAATTTAACTTTTTTTTAATTTATTTATTAATTTTCATTTGATTTTGTAAGAGAAGCACAACATAAACGTTGGCACTGCCTGTTTTTCAGGTGTTTATCTGCGGGCCGTCTCCTCACTGGATGCTGGTGACGTCTCGTGGGGCGATGCGTCTTCACCCCATGACAATAGACGGCGCCATCGAGTCCTTCTCTCCCTTTCACAATATCAACTGCCCCAAAGGATTCCTCTACTTCAACAAACAGGTGCAGACAAGTGCTAAAATCTACACTAGCATGTAGTGTATTGTATGTGAAATGACAAAAGTGCCATGTATCAGGATATCAGGGGCAGAGGATCTTGACAGGTTAAATGTGTAACTGAAGTGTGTTTGTTGCTTTAGGGCGAGCTGAGGATCAGTGTGTTACCCACATACCTGTCATACGACGCTCCCTGGCCTGTCCGCAAGATCCCACTCAGATGTACCGTCCATTATGTGTCGTACCACGTGGAATCCAAGGTAAGGCTCATGCTGTGGACAGGAGATGATGATTTCACTGAATGTAGTCATAATGTAGCTCTTCTTGACCATTTTTAAACCTAACCCAGAGAGATTCACCCAAAAATGACAATTTAAAAAAAAAAATTGCTGTACTTAATTTTTGATAGGGATGAAAACGAGGCTGTGGATTGCACTGTTATTGATTGTTCAGCTGACAAAAAACAACACTGAGTAGAGAAAATCTCCTTTAAAGAGTTTTGAAAGTTGTGAAGATTAAAATATCTAAGACTTTTATATGGTGCATGCTTTTGCTGTAAGCATGTCCCTCACAACCTCATTTTCATCCTTAAGTTGGCTTGAGAAAGATCTACTATTTAAGATTATTATTCTTCTTCTGAGCCAAATTTAATTTAAACTTCCACTCTAATATTTCTAATATTTCTAATCTGTCTAGCTATCTAAATCATGTTAGCAACATGTTAGTAACATGTTAATCGTGTTTAGAAACATGTTAACATGCTAGTAACATGCTAATCATGCTAACAACATGTTAATAACTTGCTAATCATGATAGAAACGTGCTAGCAGCGTGCTAGTAACACGCTAACAACATGCTATTACCTTGGTAATCATGCTAGCAACATGCTAGTTACATGCTAATCATACTAGAAACATGGTAACAACATGCTAGTAACATGCTAATCATGTTAACAACATGGTAATCATGCTAGAAACATGTTAACAAAATGCTAGTAACATGCTAATCGTGTTAGAAAAATGCTAACGTTATTAATATGCTTATCATGTTAACAACTTGCTAATAACTTGCTAATCATGCTAACAACATGGTAGTAACTTGCTAATCATGCAAGCAACATGTTAGTAACATGCTAATCATGTTAGAAAAATGCTAGTAATATGGTAATCATGCTACAAATATACTAGTAACTTGCTAATCATGTTAACAACATGCTAGTAACATGCTAATCATGATAGCAGTAGCAGAATGCTAGTAACATGCTAGTCATGGTAACAACATGCTAGTAACTTGGTAATCATGCTAGCAATGTGCTAGTTACATGGCAATCATACTAGAAACATGTTAACAACATGCTAGTAACATGTTAATCATGCTAGCAAAATGCTAGTAACTTGCTGATCATGCTAGCAGCATGTTAATCATGTTAGAAACATGCTAACAACATGCTAGTAACATGTTAATCATGCTAGCAAAATGCTAGTAACTTGCTGATCATGCTAGCAGCATGTTAATCATGTTAGAAACATGTTAGTAACTTGTTAATCATGCTAGCAACATGCTAATCATGTCAGAAAATGCTAGCAATGTGCTAGTAACATGCTAATCATGTTAACAACGTGCAAGTAACTTGGTAATCATGCTAACAACATGTTAGTAACATGCTAATCATGTCAGAAAATGCTAGCAATGTGCTAGTAACATGCTAATCATGCTAACAACATGCTAGTAACTTGGTAATCATGCTAGCAACATGTTAATCATGCTAGTAACATGCTAATCATGCTAGCAACATTCTAGTAACTTGCTAATCATGCTAGCAGCATGTTAAACATGCTAACAACATGTTAGTAACTTTCTAATCATGCTAGCAACATGCCAATCATGTTAACAACATGCGAATAATGCTAGAAACAACATTCTAGTAACTTGCAAATGATCCTAACAACATTTTAATCAGCCTATAAAAATACAAGCGACAAGCTAATCATGCTAAAACATGTTAACAACATGTTAAATAATGTAAACAATGTGTTGAATCATGCTAGCTGCTTTCATACTTTTACAACTGCTTCAAACTTTCAGGCTAGGCTTTCTCAAGACAACTTAAAGGTCATTTACTCATCTAGTAAAGTTTAATATTGCATCTATCCTGACTAAGGTTATTTGGGCTGGCTGTTTTTGCTGCTGTACCTTTGAGATGTAAATGAGGTCTGTTGTGATTGGCTGAACTCTACATAAATTACAGCAGTGTCCAGCATTAAAATGAGTGTTTCTGTGTAAATGCGGCAGTCATAAGTGATCAATCGTGTGTGTTTCAGGTGTATGCGGTGTGCAGCAGTGTTAAAGAGCAGTGCACACGCATCCCCAGAATGACTGGAGAGGAGAAGGAGTACGAGACCATCGAAAGAGGTGCGACACTGTTTGCTTGCACGTGTACGTGGGTAAAGTAATTTGATGGGGACTTGACAGTTTAATTGTTGTTCTTTCAGACGAGCGCTACATTCACCCTCAGCAGGAGAAGTTCTCCATTCAGCTCATCTCTCCGGTCAGCTGGGAGGCCATCCCTAACACACGGTGAGAAGCGCACGATTCACTGCAGACCCTTATGGGGTTTGAACTGACATGAACATGAGTAAATGATGACACACATTAAATAATAAACGCTGTTGGACTGTCATGTTCAGCATTGATCTGGAGGAGTGGGAGCATGTGACGTGTATGAAGACGGTGGCTCTGAAGAGTCAGGAGACTGTGTCGGGACTGAAGGGATATGTGGCTGTGGGGACGTGTCTCATGCAGGGAGAGGAGGTCACCTGTAGAGGAAGAGTGAGTCTTTACTTACATGCATTAATATACTTCCATAAATAAGCTTTCTGTTTATCACTCAATAGCACTCAGTTACAAATGCAATGCCGTTGTAGAAATACACAGTTTATAGGCACATTCAAATTTGAAAAGAGTAATATGGCTGGTCATGAGATGGGGGAAAAAAATAAAAAATAAAATTATGCAAAGTCCAGAGACAATTAAAATAGCACCATGTATGACTGTGTTGGTTAGGACTGCACAATTCATTGAAATAAAAACTGAATTTGCAATAAGGCTCAAGGCGACTATTAAATTGTAAAGGCTGATTTGTATTTTATATCTTCCTATACATTTTCCACCAAAACATTTTAACATTTAAAGAAAAAAAATTGTTAGCCAGAAATCTCGTTATTAAGTTGTATCTACAGTTGCACTGTAAAAAAACAAAACAAACAAACAAAAAAAAAACAATTGTGAATATGTATATAGTTTTTTTTTAAATGCATGGTTTTGTAGTTTAGATTGAGATATTGCAAAAGTATTATATATCTTAGAAAAAGTAATAATAATTATTCTTATTATTTATAACAAAATTACTTTTTATGAAATATAGTTATAAAATTGGCCAAATTGTGCAATCCTGCAAACAGGCACCACAGTCCTTTCCTTAAATACTTACCAAATAGGCATTTTTGCAATTATTTGATTGAACAGGTTGATTTAGTAATCCAAATTATAATTATGGTTGTTTTTAATAATAATAATTATCATTTTATATAATTATTTGTTTTAACATTTATTTTTCAAATGAAATATTGCAGAAGTAATACTTAATTGCAAAAATATTTTTTTTATCATTATTATTATTTAATACAATTATTTTTTAAATGCATTTTTTTCAATAAAATATGGCAGAAGTACTTAAATAATTACAATAATTAATAATTAATATTTTCATTTAATATTTTGCTTTATTTTTTATTAATAATATTATTTAATACTGTTATTTATTTTAACATTGATTTTTCAAGTAAAATATTGCAGAAATAATACTTAAGTAATTGCAAAGATTTAATATTTTAATTTAGTAATATAAATTAAAATTACAATTATTTTTAATTATTATTATTATTACTATTATTATTATTTAATATAATCATTCTTTAAATTTATTTTTCAGTGAAATGTTGCAGAAGTAATATTTAGATAATTGCAAATCCTATTTTGTTTAGTTTTGAATTAGTAATATAAATTATAATTATAATTTATTTTAATTTTATTATTTTCTAATTTTATTTTTCAATGAAATATTGCAGAAGTAATATATAAATAATTGCAAAAATTGTACTTATTTTGATTAATATTTTGATTTTGTAATCATTTTAGAAATTATAATTATGATTATTTTTAATAATAATAATTATTATTATTATTTATAATAATATAATCTTTTATTATTTCATATAATAATATTAATTCATTAAATATAAATACAAATATGACCAAATTATGCAGCCCTACAAATAAGCACAGCAAACCTGCATTTCGTCAGAAAAATCTCAATGTGTTTTTTCCCATAAATGGTGCAGCCCTACCTTTGCTCTCTTTTATGTCGTCACCTGCCTCTGTTCATCAAACGTCTGATCTGGGTTTATTTTCTCTGTGACAGATCTTAATTCTAGACGTGATTGAGGTTGTCCCAGAGCCCGGTCAGCCCCTCACCAAGAACAAGTTCAAAGTGCTGTATGAGAAAGAGCAGAAGGGGCCCGTGACGGCTCTCTGCCACTGCAGCGGATACCTGGTGTCTGCCATCGGACAGAAGGTAAACCACACGATTACATGCACTGCATCACATAAAACACAACGACACACCTGCTCATTCTGTATGACTGTGTGTGTGTGTGTGTTTGTGCAGATCTTCTTATGGAGTCTGAGGGATAATGATCTGACCGGCATGGCCTTCATCGACACGCAGCTCTACATCCATCAGATGTACAGCATCAAGAACTTCATCCTCGCCGCAGATGTGATGAAGAGCATCTCTCTGCTGCGCTACCAGGAGGAGAGCAAAACACTCTCACTCGTCAGCAGGGTATCGTCATGATTTTGCACTCAAAAATCACTCAATCCTTTATGATTCAGTTGATTTAAATTAGATAATTTTCATAAATAATGCTAGAATCATGTTAACAGCATGCTAGTAACTTGCTAATCAAGCTAACAACATGCTAGTAACTTGCTAATCATGCTAGAATAATGTTTACAACATGCTAGTAATATGGTAATCATGTCAGAATCATGCTAGTAACTTGCTGATCATGGTAACAACATACTAATCATGCTAGTAACTTGGTAGTAATGCTAAAATAATGTTAACAACAAGCTAGTAACATGTTAATAACATGCCTGCAACATGCTAGCAGCTTGCTAATCATGCTAAAAACATGTTAGTAACGTTAATCATGTTAGAAACATGCTAGCATCGTGCTAAACATATTCACAACAGGAAAACAACTTGTTAATCATGTTAAAAATATGCTAGGAACATGATAACAGCTTGCTAATCATGTTAAAAACATGTTAGCAACATGTTAGTAACATGCTAATCATGTTAAAAACATGCTAGCAATGTGTTAAACATGCTAACAACAGGAAAACTATACTTGTTAATCATGTTATAAACATGACAACAGCTTGCTAATCATGTTAAAAACATGTTAATCATGTTAAAAACATGTTAGCGACATGCTAATCATGCTAAAACATGTTAGCAACATGTTAGTAACATGCTAATCATGTTAAAAACATGATAGCAACATGCTAGCACCTTGTTAATCATGCTAAAATCATACTAGCAACATGTTAATCATGTTAAAACATGCGAGCAACATGCTAAATATGTTAGCAACATTGTATTAACATGCTAATCATGTTAAAAACATGCTAGCTACATGTTAATCATGCTAGAAACATGCTAATCATGACAGAATCATGTTAACAAACATACCAGCAACTTGCTAATTATGCTATCTATCTGACAGTCTGTATTGTCTTCAAAACATTCAAGATTTAAGCTTTAAAACTACATTAAACTTCACACTATTTCAGACTGAAAACCATCAGACCTAAAACTTTTAAAACTTTTTAAACTTTCTGGTCCGGCTTTCTCAAGCCAGCTTAAAGTTTGTCTTAACAAACTTTTTTTTTATCTAGTTTTGTGTTGCTGTCAGTTTGCACTCTCCTGAAATGATTGTCATTTCACAATAGTCAGTTATGATTGGTTGAAATGCATACATGCTACACAAAATGTGCACAGTATGGATCTAACCGTTCCATTTATCTTTATTTCTTCCTAGGATGCAAAGCCTCTGGAGGTTTACAGCATAGAGTTTATGGTGGACAACAACCAGCTTGGCTTCCTGGGTAAATGTCTTATTCTTTCATTCTGTCTCATCATTAGTTGTATGCTTTAAACTCACTGACTCTAGCAAACATCACTTGTTTGACCTCTAAAACTCTCTCTCAGTTTCAGACAGAGACAAGAACCTGTTAGTCTACATGTACCTGCCAGAAGGTGTGTCATTTATTTGATTCTTTCTGCAATACCGTGAGTTCTTTCCCAGTGTCTGATATCAAACGTATGTCCCTCAGCCAAAGAGAGTTTCGGAGGCATGCGTTTGCTGCGGAGAGCGGATTTTAACGTGGGCGCTCACGTGAATGCCTTCTGGAGGATGCCGTGCCGCGGGACTCTGGACCCCGCTAGCAAAAAGTCACTCACCTGGGACAACAAACACATCACATGGTTCGGTGGGTCTCCTCACATGCTACTCTTTTGAACACCTAGTGATTACAGGGTGTTGGTGAAACATGATTATTTTGAGAAAGCTAGCTTTGATTGTCTGTGTCTGTGCAGCTACGCTGGATGGTGGCGTCGGCCTGCTTCTGCCAATGCAGGAGAAGACTTATCGAAGATTGCTGATGTTGCAGAACGCCCTCACCACAATGCTGCCGCATCATGCTGGGCTCAACCCAAAGGCTTTCAGGTACTGACTCGCCTCATTAGCGCTGCTGACGTAAACCAAGGAAACCTTATTATGTTCCAGCTTGTGTCATTTTTAGGGCTGTCATTCAAATAAAAATTTTGTATCTGATTAATCACAAAATAAATTTGACTGTGAAAATACCCACAAAAGATTATTTAAAGCTATTTTTGTGTTAAATGAGAAAGTAGACATTACAAATTGTAGCTTTAGAAAGAAATATTTTATTTAATTCAATATAAAATGTATTACACAGAAACATTTAGGCTGCAACAGCCAAACCTAAACTATAGAACATAAAATAAGAAAATTTGAGAAACATCTGTTTTTTTGTTTTTTTTTTGTTCATATAATGAAAGTCATTGGTAACTAAAACAGCTTTGTTACCAACAGTCTTCAAAATACTTTCTTTTATGTTCCACAAAATTATGAGGTTTTTTTTTAATGTGAGTAAATGATGACAGTTTTTTTTTTAATTTGGGTCAACTATCTCTTTAATGTTTTTATTATTATTATATATATATATATATTTTTTTTTAATGAAATGATACTCTAAATAAGAAACTAAATCTGCCAGCAGGTGGCAGTAAATGTCTTTGAGTCATTCACTCATTCGATTCGATTAGTTCAAACGGCTGATTCATTCAGGAATGACGTAAATGGCTCTCTTTATGAATGAGCCTTTGAATCATTGATTTACACGATTCATTCAAAATGCAGATTCATTCCAAAACTAAACAGTGCTGTGTTGGTCAGAGACAAGCAACAATTCTGCTATGGCTTCAAAGGTAATATGTTCTCTGCAAAATTGAGCAAAAATATATAATATAGTGTTTAAAATATAACACAATATCAACTTCTTATTTACTGAACTGTTGTATAAAATCACATTTAACCTTGTGATAGATCGGGACAAAATCAGCACTTATGTCATATTGCTCTTGCTGCCTGTGTGATATCCTGTGATATACAGGTGCATCTCAAAAAATTAGAATATCATGAAAAAGTTTTTCATTTTTTTTATTGTAAAACTGAAGCTTTCATATATTCTAGATTCATTACATGTAAAATATTTCTGAAGATTTTTTGTTTTCATTTTGATGATTAGAGCTTACAGCTCATGAAAGTCAAAAATCCAGTATCTCAAAATATTAGAATACTTTCTAAGATCAATCAAAAATGGATTTGCAAAAAAGAAAAGTTCAAGTTTTTGAAAGTATGTTCATTTATGCACTCAAAACTTACACATTTTACAGCAAATGACTTGCTCCTAGCACAATATACAGAATCAGTGAAGTGTGGCATGGAAGTGATCAGCCTGTGGCACTGCTGTGGAACCTTCAGCTCATCTGTATATTGTTGGTTCTCATCTTTCTCTTGAAAATATCCCATAGATTCTTAGTAATGACCTTCTGGGACTTAATCTTTTTGTGGAGGGTGTCAGTGATTGTCTTCTGGACCACTGTCATGTCAGCAGTCTTCTCCATTATTGTGGTTTCAAAGGACAAGAGATACCCAGAATTTATACTGTAGTGATGGACATTTAATGCAACTCAAATGTAAATATTCTAATATTCTGAGATACTGGATTTTTGACTTTCATGAGCTGTAAGCTCTAATCATCAAAATTAAAACAAAACAAAAAAAAAAACATTTGAAATGTTCTACTTTTTATGTAATGAATCTAGAATAAATGAAGGTTTAGTTTTTTTTTTTTTAAAGTAAGTTACAATAAAAAAATTATTCTAATGATAAAACTGAGATGCACCTGTATATAAATATGAGACAAAACACATACAGGGGCATTTTTGCACCAATATCTTGAATTTTAGGGCATAACTGCATTTATGGAGTTGTTGCCCTGCATCATATTTGTCAACAGTCAACTATATGAAATATATAATATGACGTACGGGTCTGGGGGCGGGGCCAGCGCGCTAACTGCGTTAAAATATTTTAATCACGTTATTTTTTTCATAACTAGTTAATTAACATGTTAAACTGACAGCCCTAGTCATTTTATTACCCCAGTTTCTCTTCTTTTCATATTAAATATATGAACAATATTGCGTTCATTATCGGAGATGTATCTCCTCCGATGATGAACACAATATCGCGTAGCTTGTCAGTGAACTATGGCACTGTGTAGTATATGCAGTTCCATCTGACAGCAGGTGATGGAGATTTACAACTAATCACGGAACCGGCATTACTGACAAGATGCACATGATAATCGTATCCGATTATTTGCACAGCCCTAATGAGCTCCATATTCTCACTATATAAGCCAGAAAAGCCTGATGCATAAAAAAAATGATACTCAACAAAAACAATTCAATTAACTGTTCTATTTAAAAAAATAAATAAATAAAAATAAAAGGATTTTTTTGACTATTACTTCATGTCAGGCTTTACAAGCAGTGTTGAAAGAGCTCAAGGGGCACTTCGTTTATATTTTATAGGTGGTGCTATCAAGCCATTTTGCCACACTTCTGAAACTCATATAAGATGTAAATATCACTTTTGGTGAGTGTGCAAAGTTTCATGAAGTTCCAAAATGTTTAAGCCCTCAAAAATGTGATTCATTCAAGAAGAAAAATCTGAGCAATTCCAGTCGGTTCCTGGCATCACCGGTGTTCAGGCCCTAAATAATTTACAAATGCAAGTTTTGCATGAGCATTTCACAAAAATCCAAATATTTCAGAGCATTAATAAACACAAATTCCATTCATTACTAGACATTTTCATGACACATCCAGGCCAGATTTGGCATTTCTTTGTAGCCTCTCAGCATTTGCTGCTGTGTTTTGCTGCAGGATGCTGCACTGTGATCGGAAGACGTTGCAGAATGCGGTGAAGAACATTCTGGATGGAGAGCTGCTGAATAAGTACTTGTACCTCAGCACCATGGAGCGAAGCGAACTGGCCAAGAAGATTGGCACAACTGCAGACATTGTAAGTCTCACAGTGATTAATACTCTCACAGTGCAGGACAGAGTAAATGACAAATCTAAATTGCTGTTACCTAGCACCTACTTTTTTTAAAGGGAACCCCAGGTATTAAGACTTGAATGTCTTAATATAACGTAAATGATGTTTGTCACTCAAATATGTAGTAGAAACTGCAAGATTTACGTAATTTGAATAATCCGCTGTTTTATACATATTTTGGACTATGGGGGGCGCCATTATTTGATTACATAGAACAGATGCACTCGGTGAACTACTGCACTGAGCTACACTATTTCTACCGCAACACACCTCTGAAAATAAAATACGATGAGCACGGCTACTGAAAGAGCTTACAGGTGTCGATGAATATAAAGTGAAATCGGGGCTGAGGAACTCCTTCAGTGTCTGCGGCGTCATGACAAGCGTCGGCATGTTTACATCCTGCCAGGATGGCATCTAGCGTTTTTGTCTCTGCTGTTTGTAAGCTCTATCAGTAGCTGTGCTCTACTAAAGGCCTCAAAGACATCAGGGAACAAAGATGCGGGTCTCCAGTGCCAGTAGCTCACAAAGCGCAACTGTTTTACGTAATCAAAATAATGGCGCCCCCCCATAGTCCAAAATATGTTTAAAACAATGTGGATTTTTTAAATAACATAACATAAAGTTGGTATGATTTTTAGGGTCTACATGAAATGTCTGTAATATGCTTTGGTTAAAATTCCTCAGTGGTCGTGTAAAACAACACCCTTTTTTTTATTTTTTTATATCTGGTCAAAGACAGCTCTGTTCACAGAGAACCGTTTTGGTGCATGTCTCTTTTAATGATAATGAGATGCTGCTCACCATGCCCTTCTTTTATTTTTTGTGTATTCGGTGGTGTGTTACCATTAAAAACAAAACTAATCTACTGCACATCCTCAGTGGCTCTGATGTCGGAAGAAGACTTTTATGTTCGCTTTTACATCCAACTACAAAACACCTGCATTGCTTACGAGATGATGTCACCAAAATGGCAGACAGCGTATGGCTGGCTGAGGGCTGAAATATGCTAATACATGACAGTCCGTCAGGCCGTGTTTTATGTAGTTCTATTTTTAGTTAACAATATTAACCCAACTCCCCAACCCCAGAAATCTGGGTGTCAAAATCACCTGAGTGTCCAATTTCCAACTAGAAAGCTTGTATTCATGATAACTGTCAAGGCATGTGTAGGCAGCATAAACGTCAGCACTAAAATCTGCTGTGACACATGAAATGTTATTTCCTGCTAATGAGTGTTTTTGCTTTTCTGTTTGTTTCAGATCTTGGATGATCTTCTGGAGATTGACAGAGTAACTGCTCACTTCTGAAGAGCTGGTGCCAAGAATCACCTGATGTTTTATATTTCAATGTTTTGATAGAAAAAACTAAAATTTGTCATACTGTTTTTTTGTCAACAAAAGGAAATGTGAAAGGTATTGCATTTCTAAGAACATTTTGTAAAAAAAAAAAAAAAGAACATGTATTGCATGTTGATATTCAGAACAAACGTGCTGATACTACAGTGGTTTCAGTGTCATTTTTATTTACTTGGGTCACAGATCATTCTCTGTCTGCAGATACAACCTGACCACTGCAGCAGAAAGAGACAACTAGAGAGGAGCTGTTTTCTCACACTTTCCTTATCAAAAACACTACAATCCATAAATCATGTCATTCTTTTGGCAGTGTTCATTGAGGAAGTGTGAGAGATGTTTTTCTCGTTTTCTCTGTTGAAGCAGCAACAGATGTTTTCGTCCAAATTCTAATTTAAAACCAAGTGTAACAGATTATTGAAAAAGAAAAAACTGTCCATCAATTGAGGGCTTTGCACTCAAATGAATATAATCTCAACGTCAATTATAGAAATCCTAGAAAGGAGAAATCCAGCATATGTCACCAGAGGAAAGTCTGATATTGCACCAGAAGTTCAAGCTTTGACAGATTAAAGGGTTATTCTAAATTTTTTTGCCATTAATCACTTACCCCCATGTCGTTCCAAACCCGTAAAAGCTTCGTTCGTCTTCAGAACACAATTTAAGATATTTTGGATGAAAACCGGGGGGGTTGTGACCGTCCCATTGACTGCCAAGTAAATACCACTGTTAAGGCCCAGAAAAGTATAAGACGTCGTCAAAATAGTCCATCTGCCATCAGTGGTTCTATCTGAATTTCATGAAGCAATGACAATACTTTATGTACGCAAAGAAAATAAAAATAACGACTTTATTCAACAATTCGTCTCATCTGCATCACCGTAGCGCCATTTTGGAGAATGTCCGCTGGACGCAAACTGCGTACGCTGTTCTGTCAGCCGCATCACCCGGATACGTTTATTTACGCTTTGATCTGAACGAAAACAGCGTATCCGCGTGACGCGGCTGACAGAGAACAGTGTACGCTGTTTGCGTACAGGGGATGCTATCCAAATGGCGCTATGGACGAACTGTTGAATGAAGTCATTATTTTTACTTTTTTTGCATACAAAATGTATTCTTGTCGCTTCATAAAATTCAGATTGAACCACTGACGGCAGATAGACTAGTCTGACGATGTTTTTCATACTTTTCTGAACCCTGAGAGTGATATTTACCTGGCAGTCAATGGGACAGTCAAAATCCCCCGGTAGTAAAAATCAATATTTTTATGTTGGTTATTTGTCTGTGGTGTTTTTAATATGCTTTTAGACAATATGCCAGTCCATTAATCAACACCGTTGCTGAGTATTTTTTCCTTAAAACTGTAGTTTCCCAAAGGCTGTCCAAGAAATTAGTGATGGGTCGTTCTTGAACGATTCGATCATTTTGAACGAATCTTTATGTGACTCGGGACGAACGAGTCGTCTCGGGGAGTGATTCGTTCAGTCGCGCATGCGCAACATCCTATTAGGTTCTGTGCTGGAATTAGTTCACCTGTTTCGAGTCTTCGGGTTTTTGGAGTCGTTCGTTCATCTTATGGGGCTGTCACGTGATGAACGAACGACTCAAACCCGAAAACTTGTCAGAGAAAAGGTGAGGTGAGCTAATCAAGACTAAAGACTAAAGGTAAACAATGAATTAATCTTTCCTGTTTCTTATAGCATATTATAGTTTTGTTTTGTTTGAAACGTGATCAACGTTTGTAAGCAGTAGATGTGTTAGGGAGGTAACAGGTAACATTTTAATTATATTTTATATTATATTTAATTATATTAGATTCGTTCATTTTGCTGAACGAGACTCAAAGGCCCGAGTCAGCGAAATGATCCGAACTTCCCATCATTACCAGAAATGCGGTTTGAAACGGCTTTTTTGCTACGTCACAAACTTCAGTAACCAATCACGTCAAAGGATAGATTCTTGTCATTAGCATGCAAAATATACCAATAGCATTATCATCACAAAACCAAACATTAAATAGAGCATTAAATAGAGCACAACCGCTAGGCGCAAATCGCTAACTTGAAAAATAACCCGCGGCAACAGTGTAAAAGTAGCCCAGAGTCAGACTCACCTCTCCCGCGTTGCCGTCTGCACTTGCTCGCGGGCGCGAACTGGAATCACAAACTAACCTGCATTCAAGCCTTCAAGGCATTTTGAGGGCACAACATCGTCAAGTAAGTAACTTTAACTAATGTTCAGTAGTTGTCCGCTAGTAAAAACAGTTTTATCAGTCATTAACCGTGTTTCGCCATTATATCGCGTTCAGTTAGTGGATCAGGGGGCTCTGGCTGGTGTGAGTGCGTGGGGGCGGGGCTAATTTGCATATTCATAGATCCGCGTATAGTAAATGAGGGAGTAGAGTTACGTTCATGCTGTTTTAAGGCATGAGACCATTATTTTCACTAGAAAAAAAAAAAAAAAAAAAACATTTAAATATGTAATTTTGATGATCAAAGATCAGTTTTAAGGGATAAAAAAAAATTGACTACAGGGGGACTTTAAATCGTGTTCCGAAGACGAATGAAGCTTTTACGGGTTTGGAACGACAAGGGTGTAAGTGATTAATGTCAAAATTTTACTTTTGGGGTGGAGTAATATGATATGAATATGAGCTCGACGTCAATTATAGAAATCCTAGAAAGGAGAAATCCTGCGTATGTCACCAGAGGAAAGTCTGATATTGCACCAGAAGATAAAGCTTTGACAGATTAAACATTATGAGGTCAAAAAGGAAAAAAAAAGGAAATAATACAGGGAGGAATTATTCTCAGTAAGATGCATTTATAAAATAGATCCGGTGAATTTATTTCATGTTGACTTTAAGCATTTCTTACATCAGTTTGGACTCAGAACAAATAAAACTGATATACAAATGATTTATATTCAAAATACATGGCATTGTAGATTACACATCCAATTCTGACCATATTAAGTCTATAAATGTTTGACAGGTAAAACCTTTAATTTTCAACTGTGTATTGCCAAAATCCACTTAAATACAAAATAAAATGGCACAATTTTTAAATATATTTAGTAAAAAGGTTTCTGTCATTGCTATTATTCACTGAAATTGCTAAACTCCATGAGGTAAAATGTCTTTAGCATAATTATTTTTATTCTAACTGATTTTTTTTTAATGATTATTGCCACCATGGTCATCATGAATCATAGTGTTTCAAACTGAGGCCTACAGAACAAACTGTAACTGAATGTAGCTCAGCTTCTTGAATGAAACAAGTCTTTTGAATGCTGGAATATCATTGATAAAAGCTAAATTAAAAAGTGCTCAGCTTCCTGTGAAATGCAGCTCACCAGCGCTTATTTCAGAGAAAAGTAACACGGACGGGGAGAGAGAGGTTGTGTGAGAGGTTCCTGGAAGCTCAGTGCAAAGCCACACGCAGCATGAGGAAACCACAGGCTCAGAGGAGAGACGAAGACGATGAGGTATAAGAGCCTTCATTTTAGATACTGATACACGTCCTGGTCCAGTGTGATGACATTGCAGTAAGACAGCAGCTTGAGAAGAGAACGAGTGACGCTCATGAGCGCCATCTCTGACCTGGAGGAACACAGAACGTATGAGATTGAAAAATAATCACATGCATATTATACACAAATGTGGCAAAACTGGGCTAAAACAGCACGCCCGATAGATGTTAAATGATGTCTTTGGGATGAGTGTCACAGGCCCTATGATTTCTGCAATGCTGAAAATACAAATGAAATCCAGAATCCAGTCGTGAGAATGGAATTAACAGTATGACATGAAAGGTCATGGAATTCACCAGCATTTTCACCTGCATTTCATTTGATAGAAACTTGTCAGTTACACAAACTCAAAGAAATTCACTTCAATGTGGAAAAATTAACATTCTGTTTAACTTGAAATTTTGACAGAAATATATTACTATTGTACAGTAGAACGTACATCACTAATAATACTAAAGAATTTTTTAAAGAATGTCACAATTTTTCTTTCATATTTCAATTTAAATAGCAAAGCTCTGTTGTGCAGCACTCACAGCTGAAAAAAAATGAAATGAGTTTTAATTTACATTTTACAAATTAATTCATTTTTTTTTTAAAGATGTATTAAATTATAAATCAACAGAATTTCTTAAAGGAAATTAAACTTTTGATAAGTTGTTTTTGATATGAAATGGAAACTTTTGGAAATGGAACATTTTTATATGGCCTTAAAAGTTGAATTTTTGCTAAGTTGTTAAACTGCATAAGATTTTTTGATAACTAAAATTTAACTTAACCATTTAGCTCAACCATTTAATTTAACTATTGAAAAACAAACAAACAAAAAATACTAAATTATTATGGAAAATTAAAATGTAATAAAAATAAAAATTTAAATTAAAATAATTGTTAAACTTTTGATTTATTTATTTAGTTTTAACCATCAAAAAACAACAACAACAACAACAACAACAAAAAACAACACTGAATTTGGGAAAAAATAAAGTTTAAACAGATTTTTATATGGCCTTTATATAAACTTTTGATAAGTTGTTAAACTGCATAAGACTTTTTGATAACTAAAATGCAATTAACCAACAAAAAAAAAAACACTATTACAGAAAAATTAAAATGTAAAACTGATTTTTATAGGGCCCTAAAAAATTAGAATTTTTTGTTAAACTTGATTTTTTATTTTTGATAACTAAAATTTGTATTTAACCAGCAAAAACAAACAAACAAAAAAAAAAATTAGGAAAAATAAAATGAAAAGATTTTTATATGACCCTAAAAACTTTTTTTTTTTTTTTTTGTTAAACTTTTGATAAATTGTTAAACTGCAAAGACTTTTTGATAACTAAAATGCAAAAAACAAACAAACAAACAAACAAAAACACTGAATTTGGGAAATTTTAAATGGAAAACAGATTTGTATAGGGCCCTAAACTTTTTATTTTTGTTAAACTTCTGATTTTTTTTGATAACTAAAATTTTATTTAACCATTTAAAAAAAATAAATAAATAAAAATAATGAATTTGGGAAAAAATAAAATGGAAATTTATATAGGGCCCTAAAAATAATTCTTTTGTTAAACTTTTGATAAGTTGTTACACTGCACAAGACTTTTTGATAACTAAAATGCAATTAACCATCAAAAAAACAAAACAAAACAAAAAAACACTTTTTACTTGGTTAAACTTTTTTTTAATTATTTAATTTAGCCAAACAAACAAACAAACAAAGAAAACAAAACAAACAAACAAAAAAAACCCACAATTTTGGAAAAATAAAATTTAAATAATAAAAACTGAATTTGAAACCGAAAATCCAAAAAACAAACAAAAACACTGAATTTGGGAAATTTTAAATGGAAAACAGATTTTAGGGCCCTAAAAAGTTTATTTTTTGTTAAACTTTTGATAGGTTGTTAAACTGCATAAGACTTTGATAACTAAAATGCAGTTAACCATCAAAAAAATAAACAAACAAAAACAAAAACACTGAAATAAGGAAACATTTATGGTAAAACAGACTTTTATAGGGCCTTAAATTTTTTATTTTTAATTTAACCATCCAAAACAAACAAACAAACAAAAAAACACAATTTTGGAAAAATAAAATTGAAATAATAAAAACTGAATTTGAAACCGAAACGGAAACCTTTTGATAAGTTATTAAATTGCATAACATTTTGATGACTAAAATTTAATTTAACCACTGAAAAACAAAACAAAAAACACTTTATTATAAAAAAAATTAAAATGTAAAACTGATTTTTATAGGGCCCTAAAAAATTAGATTTTTTGTTAAACTTGATTTTTTATTTTTGATAACTAAAATTTTTATTTAACCAGCAAAAACAAACAAACAAACAAAAATAAAAAATAAAAATAAAATGAAAACAGATTTTTATATGACCCTAAAAACTTTTGATAAATTGTTAAACTGCATAAGGCTTTTTGATAACCAAAATGCAAAAAACAAACAAACAAAAAAACTGAATTTTGGAAATTTTAAATGGAAAACAGATTTGTATATAGACCTAAAAAAATTTTTTTTGTTAAACTTTTTTTTTTTTTTTTTAACTAAAATTTTATTTAACCATAAAAAAAAAAAAAAAAAAAAAAAAAATAACTGTACAAATACAGTTGATAACTGTATTTGGGAAGAAATAAAATGGAATTTGGGGAAAAAAATGAATGTGATTAGCGTCATCACCTTAAAGCGAATTCAAACTTGACGGTCTCCCAGAAGGACCAGACCCAGCGGAACACGGACACTCTGGACAGCATCCTGGTATCGTCAGCCTGAGTTCTACCCCATCCCCTCACAGCACTGAAACACAAACACTCAAATGATGAAGGGTGACCAGCATCAAAACTCTGACCCCAGCTATGAATGCAAACATTTACACAGGGCAGTTTTTGACAGTGAACAGTACAGTGAAAAGAATGTGGTGAAGTGGAATCAGGCACTAGCCGTTTCCTGTCTCCTACCTCTTGGCCATGATGAAGTAGCGGTCGACCGGAGCTCCCAGAGTGATGTTGATGCAGCGGACGGTGTTGATGTTCCTGAAGACCAGCAGCATGGGCCGCGGCATCGACTTCAGCACCTGCATGATCTTATCGAAGCGGTTCACGGCCATGTCACGCATGTATGACGTCTCCTCTCGCGTCAGGATGTTACCCAAACCCAGATCCCACATGTTGATCGGCCGCTGCAGCAGCATCTCGCTGAACAGGAAGTATTCTGGGACACACCAATAAGATGATAATATCAAAACAACACTCAATGCATTTTTGTTTTAATTTTCATTTGCTCTGTCTGTCTCTCTTTTCTATGAACTATTATTTTGACAGAAGTCACTTATTAGGCTGTTTTTATTTGATAAAAAATATAGTAAAAAATTATTACAATTTAAAATAATCTTTTTCTGTTTTAATATATGTTAAAAAGCTATTTATTTCTGTGATCAATTTAAAATGACTTTTTTTCTGTTGTAGTATGTGTTAAAATGTAATTTATTTCTGAAATTGTAATTTATTTCAGAAATTATTTTCTAATAAGCTGAACCATTTCTTTGTTATACTTTTTTTTTCAGAATTTTTTGATATTTTGTAATAATATAAATGTCTTTACTGTCACTTTTGATCATTTTAATGCATTTTTACAGAATAAAAATGTATATAAAGTACAAATACAGCATACATCATATTTAAAATAATTTAAAAATACATTTACACATCCTAGGCAAGTTAAAGTGTATTAATAAATTTATATTAACTACATAAATAGCATATGTAAGCATGTATACATAATAAAGAACTACCATATGTGACCCTGAACCACTTGGGTCTTGCGTAGCACGGGTATATTCGTAGCAATAACCAAAAATACATTGTACGGGTCAAAATTATGTTCCATGAAAATATTTTGTACATTTCCTACCGTAAATATATCAAAACTTAATTTTTGATTAGTAATATGCATTACTTCATTTGGCCAACTTTAAAGGTGATTTTTTTTCAATATTTTGATTTTTTGCACCCTCAGATTCCTGATTTTCAAATAGGCATATCTAACAATTCATACGTCAATGGAAAGCTTATATATTCAACTTTCATATGATGTACAAATCTCAATTTCAAAAAAACTGGTTTCGTGGTCCAGGGTCACATTTGTCATGATGAAACAGGTGAGCGAAAAGCTGTTACCTTTGACCCCGAGTTGATTTGCATATGTCTTCATGCCGGCTTCGTCGCGCAGGATTATGGATCTCCACAGCTGACACAGAGCCGTTCTGTCACTGACAAACACAGAGAGTCTGCCATCACCGTTTGTTCATGTTGATTCAGTGCTGGCAATGTTTATTTCTTCTGTTCTCACCTTTTACTGAGGTATTCATACAGCCCATGATCCAGCAAAACCAGCTCAGCTTTATTATCTGGACCTCTTCTCACCAGCACTGAAATCAGGAGCATTTCACATGGGTGACACTCATAAACAAACATCTGGATCATAATGGTAGGGCCCTATGATTTCCGCGATCGCGGAATCGCGGAATCCAGTCATAAAAACGGAATTTACTGAATAACGCGGAATGTCACGGAATTTGTCAAAGTTTGAATGAATTAAATTTGAATTAATCAAAAGTAGGTCATTACACTTAAATCAAACCGGAATATGGACTAGTGTCTGTAAATGTTACGCCGCAAAAATACCATTTAAATGTGAATCCTGCATGTTCTGCGTGTCTCTGTTTTATTAAATGGAGTAGACGAGCGGTTTTGTTTACTCCGGTGATTTCGGCGTCTGTCCTCTCACTAAATGAGGACATGAATACATGAACGATATCTTCTGAGAGTCACTTCATGAGCGTTTGACCGTTGCATTTTTAGGAAAACTAGCGTTATATCGTGTACACACCGAAATGTAAAGGTAGACACGGCAACCCGTCAAAATAAAAGTCTGGTTTAACTTGAAGACATTGTGCCAGAAATATACAGGTGCTGGTCATATAATTAGAATATCTTCAAAAAGTTGATTTATTACACTAATTTCATTCAAGAAGTGAAACTTGTATAAATGTATACATTCATTCCACACAGACTGATATATTTCAAGTGTTTATTTCTTTTAATTTTGATGATTATAACTGACAACTAATGAAAACCCCAAATTCAGCATCTCAGAAAATTAAAAATATTACTTAAGACCAATACAAAGAAAGGATTTTTAGAAATCTTGGCCAACTGAAAAGTATGAGCACGTACAGCACTCAATACTTAGTTGGGGCTCCTTTTGCCTGAATTACTGCAGCAATGTGGGGTGGCAAGGAGTCAATCAGTCTGTGGCACTGCTCAGGTGTTATGAGAGCCCAGGTTGCTCTGATAGTGGCCTTCAGCTCTTCTGCATTGTTGGGTCTGGCATATCGCATCTTTCTCTTCACAATACCCCACAGATTTTCTATGGGGTTAAGGTCAGGCGAGTTTGCTGGCCAATTAAGAACAGGGATACCATGGTCCTTAAACCAGGTACTGGTAGCTTTGGCACTGTGTGCAGGTGCCAAGTCCTGTTGGAAAATGAAATCTGCATCTCCATAAAGTTGGTCAGCAGCAGGAAGCATGAAGTGCATATTTAAAATAATTTAAAAATACATTTACACATCCTAGGCAAGTTAAAGTGTATTAATAAATTTATATTAACTACATAAATAGCATATGTAAGCATGTATACATAATAAAGAACTACCATATGTGACCCTGAACCACTTGGGTCTTGCGTAGCACGGGCATAGTTGTAGCAATAACCAAAAATACATTGTACGGGTCAAAATTATGTTCCATGAAAATATTTTGTAAATTTCCTACCGTAAATATATCAAAACTTAATTTTTGATTAGTAATATGCATTGCTAAGAACTTCATTTGGACAACTTTAAAGGTGATTTTTTTCAATATTTAGATTTTTTTGCACCTTCAGATTCCTGATTTTCAAATAGGCATATCTAACAATGAAATCTGCATCTCCATAAAGTTGGTCAGCAGCAGGAAGCATGAAGTGCTCTAACACATCCTGGTATACAGCTGCGTTGACCTTGGACCTCAGAAAACACAGTGGACCAACACCAGCAGATGACATGGCACCCCAAACCATCACTGACTGTGGAAACTTTACACTGGACCTCAAGCAACGTGGATTCTGTGCCTCTCCTCTCTTCCTCCAGACTCTGGGACCCTGATTTCCAAAGGAAATGCAAAATTTATTTTCATCAGAGAACATAACTTTGGACCACTCAGCAGCAGTCCAGTCCTTTTTGTCTTTAGCCCAGGCGAGACGCTTCCGACGCCGTCTGTTGTTCAAGAGTGGCTTGACACAAGGAATGCGACAGCTGAAACCCATGTCTTGCATACGTCTGTGCGTAGTGGTTCTTGACTCCAGCTGCAGTCCACTCTTTGTGAATCTCGCCCACATTTTTGAATGGGTTCTCTCCAGGGTGCGGTTATCCCTATTGCTTGTACACTTTTTTCTACCACATCTTTTCCTTCCCTTCGCCTCTCTATTAATGTGCTTGGACACAGAGCTCTGTGAACAGCCAGCCTCTTTTGCAATGACCTTTTGTGTCTTGCCCTCCTTGTGCAAGGTGTCAATGGTCGTCTTTTGGACAACTGTCAAATCAGCAGTCTTGCCCATGATTGTGTAGCCTACAGAACTAGACTGAGAGACCATTTAAAGGCCTTTGCAGGTGTTTTGAGTTAATTAGCTGATTAGAGTGTGGCACCAGGTGTCTTCAATACTGAACCTTTTCACAATATTCTAATTTTCTGAGATACTGAATTTGGGGTTTTCATTAGTTGTCAGTTATAATCATCAAAATTAAAAGAAATAAACACTTGAAATATATCAGTCTGTGTGGAATGAATGTGTGCATTACACAAGTTTCACTTCTTGAATGGAATTAGTGAAATAAATCAACTTGAAGATATTCTAATTATATGACCAGCACCTGTACTCCTACTATTACTACTACTACTAAAATGAAACAAACATTATTTTTTAGGGTATAATCACACAACATTTCTTTCATGTTTTAATTTTAATAGTAAATTCCCCTTTGTTTGCCAAAAAAAAGTTTGCTTAATTTTCAGTAATAATTAAAAGATCAATTAAATTAATGTTTTATGCCTTCATTTGATAACCAGAACATTTTAAATACACAACACAGAATTTCTGAGGGTAAAAAAACCTTTCATAAGGCTATTTTAAGTATAAATTTGAATACATTAAGTATGCATCCAAATAATTAGACATGATAAAACACAGAATTTGATAACAATAAAACATATGGCGAGAAAAAATAAAACATTTCATAGGGCCCTAAACATGTCATTTTTGTTAAACCTTTATTAATTTGATCTGAAATTGTATAAGTTTCATGATTTGAATTAATTAGACATGCTCTTTGATTAATAAAATTTAATTTAACCATTTAAAAGGAGTTGAGAAAAATGAAAACGGGAAAAAGCGGAATCTAGAAAAATTAAAACGGAAAAAAATTAAATAGATTTCATAGGGCCCTATGATGGGACAAATCTGAGCACTGATAATCTCACCGTTTCCAGGATGAGGGTCAGCGTGAATAAAGCCGGTGTAAAAGATCTGCTCTGCAAATATGCGGATGAGTTTATCAGCTGTCTGAAACACATCATTATGGACATTTAATGTTGTGATGTGAGCCGGTCAGTCATAACAGATGTTGTTAAACTCACGTCTTTTAGACTCAGTCCCTGACGCTGAATCTCCTGCACGTTGTTGATTTTACATCCATCACAGTATTCTGCTGTAAGAACCCTCTACATGCACACAAAGTCATGGTTTTTATTCACTTGTGTGTCAAAGATCAAAGAAAGTGTTCACTGTTATATGAAGATTTACTCCTACCTTGCTGGTCAGGTCCCAGAATACTTTGGGTACGACTACAAACTTAAAATGCTTTAGCTCTTCAGCACACCGTTCAGAATTTCTGCCTTCATTCTCAAAATCCAGCTCCTGGGCCAGCGTTCCTTTCAGGTCCTGTCAACATCATGGAAAAACAAAGGAAAAAATATCATTCTGATTCATCAACTTTTTTTTTTTCTGGAAACTTTTTTTTTCAGGATTCTTCGACTAATAAAAAGTTTTAAAAGAACATAATAAATATAAAATATAAATATTTTCTAATCTTTTTTATTTTTAAATCAAATAAATGCAGCTTTGATGAGCATAAGAAACTTCTTTGAAAAACATTTATTAAAAAAAAATCTACTGATCCCAAACTTTAGATCTTTTTTAATCCAAGTAGTCTTGGTTATTACATTACATATTTGTTAAAGCCTATGTATGCAATTTGAGGTGGGACTTTGTGGTTCAGACAGATTGGTCAGAAATGGCAGATGGGAAAGTCTTCAGGGAGACATCAGATAAAATCAGTGGCAGATTTCAAACAGATTTCCATTTGTTTTAAATGCATTATTTTTCACGCACTGACCTGTAAGACCCAGCGGAAACCAAAGCTGGGGTGCATAAATTTCACTACGTCCAGCAAAATCTCTAGAGTCCTGATATCACCATCAAATCGATCCCTGAGATCAATGTACTGCACCTGAACACAACAGACATCAACACATCCTCAGAACAACACAAATAGATTATCAGTACATGCTGTTCATCTACAGTCATGTGAAAAAGTTGGGACACCCTATTGAATTCCATGGTTTTCCCTATCATTCCCTTTCCCTATCATTGAAAAAAAAAAAACTGGTCCTTGGCTGGTCTTAAAATTTCGAAAATAAAACTTCAGATGAACAACACCACATGACAAATTGCACCGTTACATTATTTACTAAACAAAAATAAAGCCAAAATGGAAAAGCCATGTGTGACAAAGTTAGGACACCCTTACTGTTTACATTGGAATGAAGAGGGTAAATAACAGTCAAGCACTGCTAATCAAATACCTTTGATTAACTGATCATCAGCAAGTCTGAGCGCCTCTATAAAAGCATAAGCTTTGGCAGTTTGCTGGTCTGGAGACTTCAGGTGTGTGTTAGGGTTAGGTGTGTTTATTTATTTATTTATTTGTTTGTTTATTTAACAGGGACAGTGCATGGCCCTCAGCCTTACCAGAATTAGCTACAAGCTAAATTTCATCTGTAGTCCCTGGGCAGGAAAAAGTAACATACAGTTAATCCAACAAACACATATAAATATGCCTTAAGAGCATCATCACACAAATAGCCTTTCAAACAACAACAAAGTTTCACACTCTTAGAAAACACATTAAAACACAACAACAAGACAAATAAAATTCTATATTAATAAACGCAACAATGCAATGTTAAGATATGACAATAAAATTTTTTTGAAGTTTCTGATTGATGAGTACATGATTGAATAGATTTAAGCCATGATTGTATCTTATATTTAAACCCAGTAAATGAACTGATGTCTGTGATCTCGTTAGGTATGGAGTTCCAGTAATTGGAGGCTCTGATCGAGAAGGCTGATCTGCCAAACTCAGTACGTCTGTGCTGTACGGCACAGTGACCTCTCCTGGTCACCCTGGTTGTTCTCCTACTGTCGGAGAGTAATGATATGAACTCCTCTAATGGAGGTGCAGCCAGATTATTAATTATTCTGTACACTAAGCAAACATTGGCGGAGTACACAAAATTTTGAAAAGTCAAAAGTTTGTGCTTTTTAATGATGTTACAGTGATGATACCCTGGTGGCTTTTTGTCTAATACTTTGAGAGTTTGTTTATATAGCGTTTGTAGTGGAGCAAGTATTGGTTTTTCCGGTTTGTGACCAACTTGTAATGCAATATGCAAAATGTGAAAAGATCATTGAGTGCATATACAATTTAGCAGCATCTAGAGGTAACTGATTACGAATGTGCCTAAAATTTCTTAAATTAAATTTAACAATATTGCAAACCTGCTTTATATGTTTCTTAAAAGACAACTGTGAATCAAGAGTAACTCCTAGATATTTAAAATGTGACACAGTCTGGATTTTTTCCCCATTTACAATGACATCTGGCTGATTTCCATTTTTCCTTATATAAAAATAC
This sequence comes from Cirrhinus mrigala, assembly GCA_036247105.1. Lineage (NCBI taxonomy): Eukaryota > Metazoa > Chordata > Actinopteri > Cypriniformes > Cyprinidae > Cirrhinus > Cirrhinus mrigala. The sequence continues at coordinate 5,063,910 of CM070025.1, read as the reverse complement.
ATACACACAGTTTTACTGATGTTAAGTGCCAAACAAGACTCAGAAAGCCAGGTGGCAATTTTTGCCATTGCTGCTGTTAATTTAGTTGCCACTTCATATCTGTCTTTTCCATGTGCCAGGATGACCGTGTCATCTGCATACATTTGGATGTCAACTTCAGGACATACTAGCGGTAGGTCGTTAACATATAAACTAAATAACAAAGGGCCTAAGACTGAGCCTTGCGGGACACCAACAGAACAGTTACTAAATGATGACATTTTGTTCCCAACTCTGGTGCATTGTCTTCTCATAATGAGATAAGACTCCATCCATTTCATAGCATCATCAGAAAAATTAAAATTTGACAACTTAGAGTAAAGAACATTATGATTTACAGTATCAAAAGCTTTTTTCAGATCCAGAAAAACAGCTCCTACAGCACTCCCACTGTCTAGTTTTGATTTGATTTTTTCAACAAAATAGCAGGTAGCCATTTCAGTCGAATATTTTTTCCTAAAACCAAATTGCATTGGATGAAGTATTTGTTCAGAATTTAAAAAGTCGGTTAACTGCTCAGTTACCACTTTTTCTGCAATCTTTGATGCCACCGGCAAAATGCTGATGGGCCTATAGTTAGCTACATCAGTTGGTTCCCCTGCCTTGAAAATGGGAACTACAACTGCATTCTTCCATACGGTTGGAAAAATTGATTGCTTTATTGATAAATTAACTAGGTGTGTAATGGGGGTGCTGAGGGAGTGAATATTGTTTTTTAGCAATGTTGAATCCCACTTGAATATATCTTTTGCCTTTGAGGACTTTAAAGTGCTTAATATCGTACAAATTTTATTTTCAGAAACTTCAATTATCTTAAAAACGGTCTTGCTATAATCTGGTTTTACTATATTTTTAACTCTTGCACCAAAAGTGTCAGATAGATTCTGTACTGATATGGTAAAATAAGTATTAAATGCAGAAGCTATTTCACTAGGATCATTAGTTAAAATTCTATTCATTTTCAGCTCATGTCCATTTCCCTGATTTTGCTTATTGTCTTTCTTTGTTAATTTATTTATATTGCTCCATATCAATTTACTATTTCCTTTTCCCTCTTTAATAATGTCGATAAAAAACTTTGCTTTTGCTTTCCTTAGTTCATTGACTACTTTATTACGAAGATTTGTAAAAATTTGTCTATCAGTAATTAATTTAGACTTCAGTGCTACTTTCAGAGCAAAGTCACGTTTTTTCATCAAGTCCCACAAGTGGTCATTAAACCATGGTAGGTTGCCCTTACGCCGTCCATTTTTAAAGGTTTTTGTATATTTTTCTTTAATTCTATTTATTGTACCAATGAAGGACTCACAGGAGGCATCTATATCATCTGTGAGTAGAACATCTCTCCAATCAGTTTGACTTAATTCTTCCTTGAATGCATTCATGTCATGTTTCCTTATTCCATAGGAATTTTTAATTATCTCTTGTTGATAAATAATCCGTTTTTTTGTTAATTTCCTTGCAATAAGAATCATATTATGATCTGACAAACCAGTGAGAAGATTAAAAGATTTTATAATTCTCTCAGGCTTGTTACTGAAAATAAGATCAATTTGTGTTTTTGAGACGTTTGTTATTCGTGTGGGTCCATCTATTAATTGAGTCAGTTCAAACTTGTCTGTAAGTGTTTTTAACTTTTTTCTAGTTACTTTTTCAGCCCAATTTAAATTAAAATCACCCAAAACTATACATTCTTTCTTTATGTCCAATAATTTAAGCAGGTTCTTAAAATGTTCATAAAACGTGACATCATATGACGGTGGTCTATACACGCCAATCACATTAAAAGACATCTGCTGAGAGAGGGTAATAGTAATGCCAACACATTCAAGTTCATTTACACATGTTAAATCAATTTGTTCGCATGTAATGTTATCTCTCACATACATAAGTAGCCCGCCGCCTTTTCCTTTGTTTCTGTCCTTTCTGAAAACCTTGTAGCCAGGCATTATGAACGAGGCTACTGGTGACGATGTAGATAGCCATGTTTCAGACAGACAGAGAAAGTCCAAGTTTGTTAACACAATGCCAAGGAGGTACGACATCAGCAATCATCTTAGAGAAGCAATTGTTGCTGCCATCAATCAGAGAAGAGTAATAAGGCCATTTCCAAACAATTTGAAGTTTATTCACAAGTGGAAGACATTTAAAACAGACACCTCTCCTTCCAAGAGTGGACATCCCAGAAAATTCACCCCAAGATCAGACCGTGCAAATCTCAGACAACCCAAGAACTACACCTCAGACTCTACAGGCCTCAGTTAGCATGTTAAATGATAAAGTTCATGACAATACCATTAGAAAAATATGGGACAAAAATGACTTGTTTGGAAGGCTTGGCAGAAGAAAGCTTTTATCTAAAAAAAAACATTGCAGCACAGTTTAGGTCTGCAAAGTTGCATCTGAACAAAACACAAGTCTTCTAGAATAATGTCCTTTGAACAGACGAGACCGAAGTGGAGATGTTTGGCCATAAATCACAGCGCCAAGTTTGGTAAAAACCTAAAGAGCATATCAGCACAAACAACTCATACCAAAAGACAAGCATGCTGGAGGAGGGCCGATAATTTTGGGCTTGTTTTGGTTGGCCATGAAATCAAATGCGAGGGCATCTGTCCGACATCTAAAGTTGGGCCAAAATTGGGTCATGCAACAGGACAATGATCCCAAGCACACCAGCAAATCTAAAACCGAATGGCTGAAAAGTAAAGAATCAAGGTGTTGCAATAGCCCAGTCCAAGTTCAGAGCTCATCCCGACTCAAATGCTGTGGTGAGAGCTGTGCATAAGCAAATGCCCACAAACCTCAATAAACTGGAGCAACGCTGAAAAGAAGAGTGGTCCAAATTCCTCCAGAATGATGTGAGAGATTGATAAGGTCACACAGAAAGTGAATGCTTCAAGTCATTGCTGCTAAAAGTGTATCTACAGGCAGTTGACTCATAGGGTGTCCTAACTTTGTCACACATGGCTTTTCCATCTTGGCTTTATTTTTGTTAAATAATGACACAGTGTGTGATATGTCATGTGATGATGTGATGAGGAATTATTTTCCAAATTTTAAGACCTGCCAAGGAACAGAACATTTTTTATTATGTCCTGATACATAAAACCATGGAATTCAATAGGGTGTCCTAACTTTTTCACATGACTGTATATTGCATATTCTTGCAAACATTTGCAAAAAATGAATTTAATGCCATGTACCATGTAAATACAGTACTACGCTGGAACATCAAATCAAGTTAAAGCAAATGTCCTGAATCAAGTAAAATGCACACAAACTGTATCTTCTCAACAGTCATGATGTGCAGCCGTAACACACCTTTACAGCCACAGGTGTCCCATCATGCAGTTCGGCCTTGTGTACTTGGGCCAGACTCGCAGCAGCCACAGGCTCATGGTCAAACGTCCTGAAGAGTTTATCTGGAGTAGTGTTGAAGTCCTCCTGGAATAAAGCGTCTACCTAGAACAACAGACGAGCCCAGACGAGTTACAAAAAGGTTTGCAGGTTTGTTTCTCATAGGCTTTTGAGTAGTGTTAATTCTGACAGCAAATTTTAATTTAGTTTTAATCATAGTCTTCTGACTAAAAAGCCATTTAGTTTTAGTCACATGTTTGTCATCTGAATTGTTTTTAGTTTTAGTCTACTAAATCTACAGTAGATTTAATCAGCTAAAATCCAGTGGGTTTAGTTACAGTGTAACGCATTTATTAAGCATTTCTCTAAAATTACTCATTGTATAGGTTTGATATTAAGGTTTTATCATGATAGACACAGATTTAACTGCTGAGACATGCAACATGCCTTTATATTAAAATAAACTGAAACCTCTTTTCATAAAGAAACAAGAACATGGTCTTCTTTTCAATTAAATACCAATAGTTATATAGGCTAATTGTGCATTATTTATAGAAACTTGTTTACCGCATTCTTCATTCTTTCAAGAAGAACAGATTCGTCTGTATTAGGGCTACTAAAGTGATTCAGTCAAGAATGTGATTTTCTGTTTTCTTTCTTTTGTTGCTTGATTAACATCAATGACTCGGACAACAGGAAGTAAATTAGGCTGCTGTCCCTTTAAATCCAAATGCATGAATGCAATGTACTGATACGCGTACAAAATTTTCCCAGCTGTTAATGTTCACCCACGACATAACTTAGTTTGTTTACACGAATACTCATCAAAACGGACAATTTGACATCATTTTGTATGTATTTCTCCGTTCATGCGGTGCAAAAAGAGTACTCGTGTGCTGTATGAGAGGCTCTGCTTTGGTGTCTGCGCTCAGAAAACCAGACCGAATTGAGCTCTCTTTTGCATTGTCTAATTTATCCATAGGTCTGCTCTTCTCTTACTCCCAGATATAGAATTTTTTTAACGTTTTATCAGACGTGCAGCCAATGGATGCTAGCTTATGTCCCACCAGATAGATCAAAAGGCAGTCAGTTCAAATTTACGCATCCAACCTCCTAAACACAGCAGCAGATTCGTTCTGAGTGAATCCCTTCCTAAATTATCCCTCCCTAACATTTTCGTCTCGATTTTATTTGTTGACGAAAATGTCAATAGATTTTCATCATCGGTTTTGTCATTCAAAACGAGTTTTTGTTTTGTTATCGTCTCATTTTCGTCGGTCAAAAAATGTTGTTGACAAAAATTATTCGTCAACGAAATTAACACTGCTTTTGAGTCCCTGATTTCTTATATACTAAATTTAAAAGTTAGAAGTCAATAAGTTTTATGCAGAGATTTATGGTTTTATTCAACAAGCACACATTAACCCTTAAAGACCTAGAACTTTTCTGGGGCACTTGACGCACCTGTATTTTCTTTGTTTTCTTCAGACCTATTCCAGCAGTCAGCATCAAGTGCCATATCACTATAATCAGGAGAACTTGAAGTTTATGACTAGCTTATTTAAAGTCCCAATTTTCCTTTTGTTTTCTCTAAAAATGTGTGAATTTCCAGAATTTTAGGAAAAATGTTAGCAACAATTGAGGGTTTTTTAATGTGTACTCAAATAAAAACTCCTGAAGTTTGGATTTTTTCCTTTAGAAAATTGTATTTAGGTGTTTTACACTTCCAAATAAAATTTTGTCTACATATAACATTCACCAAGCAAGTTATAGGCATTTATTACAATATTACTATGGGCGTTTTTTTAGTGAAAAACAGGCCTATTTAGTTTATTGACAATACAGATGTGTCCAAAAACGTTTCAGAAGTCACAGTAGAAACAGTGTTATATAATAACAAAACACAGTAAAATTGACTCTTTTTTTTTTTTAAATCTATGTATGAACAATAAACACAAACAGTGTAACGTTATAGCAAGTAGTGAAAACAACTGCACAAATGGTCTTGTGCAACAGAAATACAAACAGTCCAAATTATTCACACTACACACAAAATAAGAGAGAAATATACAGAGGGCAACAGAAAAAAACAGAGCAAATGATCTTTACAAACTATAAGAACTAGTTACATAATATAATCAAATAGATTGATCCGCTGGCTTCATTCTTGTTTCATTCCTGTTTTTGGTTTCTGTTATGTCAAAGGGCTCTGTCGTTTGTATTTCTGCGCTTTTTCAGAGAGAGCTGTCATGCAAATGTGTTATTTTGCGTTTGTTTTCATGCACGCACGAAGCGTTTTACTTTCACTTTGCGCTTGTTCAAATTTCCAAAGAAACACGCTAATTGGTGGTTCAAAAGACCAAAACCTATGTTTATTGGTTGAATAGATGACAGTTCAAACCAATCTGGGCACGTGGGTGGGACTAAGCATCAAAAATCGTTCCTGTTTGGCTTAGAGGAATGAAATGCATTGGTTTTATCTGACGAATTAATGCTGAGGAAATGTGATGACGTAATCATGTTCGCTACGGAGCAAATGAGACAAATGCGATATCACTGAAAAAAAGGAGAATGTCTACATTACAAGACTTTTTAAAGCATTCAAATTGGATTAGCGGTTCAAAAGTTATTGAACATTTAATAACAATAGTTATTTTTAGCCGCGGGCCGCTGTCTCGGTCTTTGAAGGTTAAATAGATTAAAAAGTCACTCATAATGTTACAAAAGCTTGCTATTTCTAATAAATGCTTTCTATCTGTAATAAAACAACTTTTGTTCAAAGAAACATGAAAAAAAAAACATAATGGTTTTGACAAAATATGAAGCAGCACAACTTTTTTTAACATTGATAATAATCAGAAATGTTTCTTGAGCAGCAAATCAGCATATTAGAATGATTTCTGAAGGATCATGTGACACTGAAGACTGGAGTAATGATGCTGAAAATCCAGCTTTGATCACAAGAATAAATTACATTTTACTATATATTAGTGTTGTCACGATACCAAAATTTTGACTTCGATGCGATACCTGACTAAAATATCACAATACTACTACTGAACCAATACTGTGAAATACAGAGGGCCCTATGAAATCTGTTTTATTTTTTCCTAAATTCCATTTAAAATTTTCTAGACTCTATTTTAATGGTTAAATTTAAAAATATATTTATCAAAAAGCATGTCTAATTAACTGAAATGATGAAACTTGCAGAATTTAACAGCAATTTATTAAAAGTTTCACAAAAATTACTTGTTTTCCATTAATTTTCTGGATTCTATTTTAATCGTTTCATTACATTTTAATAAGCAAAAGAATGTCTAATGAATTTCTAAAGGATAATTAGTTGTGATAAAGAGTTAATTTATTATAGGCAATTTCTTTCTTTCTTTTTTTTCCCCAGAAATACTGTGTGTATTTACAATTTTCTGGTAAATAAATTCTGGTGAATATTTTTTTCTGGTAAATATTCCTTAAACATTGTTTTAATAATATTTTTATTATTAGTAGTAGCACTAACTTTACATTACATAATAAATTAATATATTTCCGACTGTCAAGTTAAACCAAACTTTTATTTTGACGGGTTGCTGCGAAGACCTTTAGGGTCTTCATTATATGATGATAGTCTTCCGCAAAAGAAACACTAAAATGCTCATGAAGTGACTCTTAGAGCAGTTCTAGAGATTATGTTCATGTGTTCATGTATTGAGGCGACAGAGGCTAAAAATACACCGCGTACAGAGCATCACGCATATGTGTGTAGTAAACAAAACCACGCGTCTGTGCTATTCACTAACACAGACACGCAGAAATACAGCTCTTATTAAAATATATTCTTAAAAGTACCGGTACTAGTAAAATGCGGAATCGTACCATTTTTAAAAGCAGGGTATTGTGATACTTTTTAAGTACTGATATATCGTGCAACACTACTATATATTACAACAGAAAACATTTATTTTAAATTGTAATAACATTTCAGAATATTACTGTTTTTACTGTATTTTTTTTATCAAATAAATGCAGCCTTAACGACATAAAAGACTTGAGATTATTGTGATAAAATTATTTACTAACCTGATTTTGTCAAGAATTCAAAACCATATTTTGACTTCTTCCTTCATACCCAAAAATCAAATACTTATATATATATATATATAAATATATATAGAATTTTATATAGAATTTTAAATAACACCTCAAAACTAATAGCAGGAAGCCAGAGCTTGTCTGAATCCTAATGTGTTGTCCTGGATATGCTGCAGCTGCTCACCTCTTTGTATCTTCTGTTGAGTGCTTTGTCCTCCAGCACGTGCAGGGTGCGGATGTACTCTGGAGGTAGTAGATGGTTGAATGCACACAGGCCCTGTCCCAGCTTAATATACAGGCCTCCGTTCTGTATGGCCCCGTTCACCATGCTATCGGCTGCTCTTTGATGACATGCTGACATGAGCGCTTCATACTCTGGACTGCTCTGGCGACAGGGACATAAAGAGATGCTTGGCATGTTTACTGTTCACTTTGATTTTTATAACAATATTTTGCACTGGATATATTTATCACAATGATGCAACAAAGGAATCCAAGAAAACTTAAAGGAACACTCCACTTTTTTTTGAAATAGGCTCATTTTCCAACTCCCCTAGAGTTACACGTTTTACCGTTTTTGAATCCATTCAGCTGATCTCCAGGTCTGACGGTAGCACTTTTAGCATAGCTTAGCATAAATCATTGAATCCAATTAGACTGTTAGCATCTCACTATAAAATGACTAAAGAGTTTTGATATTTTTCCTATTTAAAACTTGACTCTTCTGTAGTTGCATCGTGCACTAAGACTGGCAGAAAATGAAAAGTTGTGATTTTCTAGGCTGATATGGCTAGGAACTATACTCTCATTCCGGCGTAATAATCAAGGAACTTTGCTGCCGTACCATGGGTGCAGCAGGCGCAATGATATTACGCAGCGCCTGAAAGTGACCGGCACTAAGTTTGTGTAGATGCAGAGTTGCAGCCGGCAGAGTTGACGGCTGCATAATATCATTGCACCTGCTGCACCCATGGTACAACAGCAAAATTCCTTGATTATTATGCTGGAATGAGAGTATAGTTCCTAGCCATATCGACCTATAAAATCACAACTTTTCATTTTCCGCCAGTCTTAGTACACGATGCAACTACAGAAGAGTCAAGTTTTAAATAGGAAAAATATCAAAACTCTTTAGTCATTTTATAGTGAGATGCTAATGGTCTAATCAGATTCAATGATTTATGCTAAGCTATGCTAAAAGTGCTACCGCCAGACCCGGCGATCGGCTGAACGGATTCAAAAACGGTAAAACACATCTGTATAACTCTAGGGGAGCTGGAAAATGAGCCTATTTCAAAAAAAAGTGGAGTGTTCCTTTAAACTAAAGGGATTGTTCACCCAAAAATAAACATTCTGTCATCATTTACTCACCCTCATGTTGCTCCAAAACCTGTATGACTTTATTCTGTGGAACATAAAAGAAGATATTTTGAGAAATGGCTGATGGTTTGTATTGTTCATATAATAGAAGTCAATGATGACCAAAACTGTCTGGGTACCAGTGTTCTTCAAAATATCTTCTTTTGTGTTCAACAGAAGAAAGGCATATAGGTTGGAACAATATGAGGGTGAGTACATGATGGCTGAATTTTCATGTTTAGGAGAATTATCCCTTTACATTCTAAGTGATTTATTTATAAAAAAAAAACAAACAAAAAAAAAACACACACACCTTTCTCAAATGCACCAAATTAACATTATAGGGACCTACCTCATCCATGCTCCGCAGAGCAACGTTGGACGTCCACCAATAATCTGCTGATATCATAAGCCCGACGTAGAGAGATCTGATGTAACATAGATATACATGTACAACTTATTTCACCGATTTAGTTTTGATGTTAACAGTAGTGGCTGCATGATCCAAATAAGTCAAAAACTAATGCAAAAGCTAACATATAGAGATCAGCGAGTCTGATGGTGGATATAATGTCATACGCTAGCATCCAAAACGCTGGAGTAGATGACACTTTTAAATGTTTACGAAAATTATGCTCGCCAAGTCTGCATTTATTTAATACAGTGAAAAACAGTAAAATTGTGTGAAATATTGCTACAAAAGAAAAATACTTTTTTTGTTGTAACATATGTTGAAATGTAATTAAATAAATAAATAAAGCTAGATTTTCAGCATCATTACTCCAGTCTTCAGTGTCACATGATCCTTCAGAAATCATTCTGATATGCTGATTTGCAATTTAAGAAATATTTTTGATTATTATCAATGTTGAAAATGCTTGATATTTTCAAAAAAACTGTTTTTCACAATTTTTTGATTCTTTGATGAATAGAAAATTCAAAAGAACAGTATTTATTAAAAATATAAATCTTTTGTAACATTATAAATGACTTTACGGTCATTTTTGATCCATTTAAAGCATCCTTTCTGAATGCAAGTATCAACTACTTTCCAAAAAAAAAAAAAAAAAGTATGATACGTGTAAAACTGCAATGATTAAAGTGCCCCTATTATGGATTTTAACCCTAACCCTAACCCTACCTTTCATGCAGTGTGTAACAGCTGTAATTGAATGAAAACATCATACAAAGTTTTAAATCTGAAAGTGCACTATGTATGAAGTTATTGTCTATCAAAAGAAAGAGTCGATTCTGAGTTAATCAAGCTGTTTTTAAAATTAATCTGTTTCATGTTGACGTCAACGTGAAACATTATCATATTGCTACCCACTTTAACTGAAACGCTGTAGTGGATTTCTGTGGATAGCATCATGTCGAGAAGACGCTGTGCTCTGCACTGTGAGGGTAAATCTGTTAGTGTACAGTTAGGGTATGTTGAAAAACTCCCACATCATTTTCTAGTCCAACTTCAAAATCGTCCCACATCACTGCAGAAGTACAGACCCAGTGTTTATAAAGTGAAGTGCAATGAGGGTCAAACACTCTTTATGAAAAAAGGTAAAACAGAGGGTTTTTTTTAAGAAAATGACTGTTTCACTGGATAAGACCCTTATTTCTCGGCTGGGATTGTTTAGAGCCCTTTGAAGCTGCATTATAACTGCATTTTTAACCTTCAATCCGTTGAGCACCACTGAAGTCCACTATATGGAGAAACATCCTGGAATGTTTTCCTCAAAAACTTTCAGACATGAATATCTTGGATGACATGAGGTGACTAAATTATCAGGACATTTTTATTTTAAAAGTGGAGTAATCCTTAAAATTTGTTGCTGTCATGTACTCTGTAGCATGCAAAATACGTATTTAGTTGCATGTGTTGTGGTTGCTCTGCGCAGCTTGTAGGTCTCTGGCTAACTGGCTAACAGCAATATCTGTTCGCTCGCAATTGTCTATAAATGTGTCATTGAACAGTGAATGTTTGTTGCTGTAATTTGGAGTTGGAAAAATAAAAATCAATGCATATTATAAGTAGGGCTGTCAGTCCATTAAACATTTTAATCTAATTAATTACATGATGTGTTGATTAATTAATCTAATTAATCGCATATTAATCAAAAATAAATTTGACTGAAAATAGCCACAAAAGATTATTTAAAGCATTTTTTATGTTAAAATAGAAAGTAGCAACTAGACATTACAAACTGTAGCTTTAGAAATAAATATTTTATTTGATTCAACATACGATTCATTTATTACACATAAACGTTTAGGCTGCAATGGTCTAACATGAACTACGGAACATAGAAGCTCATATGAGAAACATCTCAGTATTTTTTGTTCATACAATAAAAGTCATGGTAACCAAAACAGCTTTACCAACAGTCTTCAAAATATTTTTTTATGTTCCACAAAAGAAAGATTTGAAATGACATGAGGGTGATTTAATGATTTAATTAATAGTAGTAGTAGTAGTAGTAGTTGTATATTTTCTTAATGAAATGATACTCTAAATAAGAAACTATTTTAAGAAACGCGGGTTCATTCATAAGCTAAACACTGCTGTGTTGCTCAGAGACGCGCAACAATTCTGCTATGCCTTCAAAAGTAATATGTTCTCTGCAAAACTGAGCAAAAACATAATATATTGTTTAAAATATAACACTATATAAGCTTATTTACTGAACTGTTGTATAAAATCACATTTTAGCTCGTGATAGATCGGGACAAAATCAGCACGTGTCATTTTGCTCGTGTGATACGTGATATAACGTTATATGAATATGAGACAAAACACATTCAGGGGCTCTTTGCAACAATATCTTCAATTTTAGGGTATAACTCCATTTATAGAGTTGTTGCCCTGCATCATATTTGTCAACAGTATGAAATATAATACGATGTACAGGTCTGGGGGCGGCGCCAGCGCGTTAACTGCGTTAAAATATTTTAATCGCGTTATTTTTCCATAAGTTAACGCGTTAAACTGACAGCCCTAATTTGAAGACAATAAAAGTTTTTTTTTTTTTAACCCTTGCATACAAAACCAAAATATGAACCTTTCATAATCCATAATAGCGGCGGTGTAAAATTAAATAAATTAGCATTATTAAAGGACTTTTACCTGCAGAAGCGTCCGACTCCCTCAGCCAGTATCTTCATCTTCCTCCTCTCTCTGGGCTCTGAGACCGCATATCGCACCCCGACCGCCAGCGGCACACCCACCGAAATGCCAACAAACAGCTTCCTAAAGAGCCTGTGACTCTTTACAACTCTAAAGGAACACAACACAATCCCAGCATCACTGCCAATATACCAATTATGGGTTTGTAAACACTCGGGATGCGCGCGCATCATGGTTGCAGAAAACACTGGAGAGATCGCCTTTACGGCTAGAGAATTACACGGATACGGTACAAAATAGATAGCAGTCTATGGAGCCGTGGAATAAAAGAATTTTAGATTTCAAAATTCTGACTTTGTTCTTGCAATTCCGAGATTATACCTCACAATTCTAATAAGGAAAAAACAACTCGTCATTCTCTCTTTTCTCCTCGGCTCAGAATTGGAGTTTATATGCCACACTTCTGACTTTTTTCCCCTCAGAATGAACAAACCCACTATTTTTGAGTTACGAATTATAACGTCCGCATTAGGAGATATAAACTTGCATTTGCGAGCAAAAAAGCACTGACGAATTGTGAGATCAAATAAATAAATGTTATGTAAAATGTTAATAGTAATAGGTTTAAATAATATTTCACACTGTAACTGTAGGGCTAATACAATACGTCCCCTATGAACAACATATGTGAATATTATGTAGACCTATTGTTTAAATCAAATTTATGCTTTAAAAGTAGAGTAATCATAGCCGTTTTTATATACAGTCTGTCCGTTTAAACGTCTGCGATCAGCTTCAAATGGCGTCTTTGACGACAGTATTCTACAAATTATTTGCATTGCGATTTTGACATCAAAAGGCACAAAAATATTTTTTTTTTCTCTTATTCCATGGATTTCACCCGTTTACCTCCACTTGTTACTAGAGTTTTTCTGCAACCAATATGCGCGTGCAGCTGCAAGTGATGTAACTGCTCCAAATTGGTCTATACTCATTCACTATAATGTCGTTATTTTTGTTTTCTTTGAGCACAAAACGTTTTTTCGTAGCTTCATAACATAGTTAACATAGCACCACTGATGCCACATGGACTATTTTAACAATGTCCTTACTGCCTTACTGGGTCTTGAATGTGTCAGTTGCATTGCTGTCTTTACAGGGTCAGAAATCTCTTGGATTTCATCAAAAAATATCTTAACTTGTGTTCTAAAGATGAATGAAGGTCTTACCGGTTTGGAGCGACATGAGGGTGAGTAATTAATGATTGCATTTTCATTTTTGAGTGAACTATCCCTTTAAGTCACACCTCAGTAAAACACATGAAACCCACCTGTGTGAGGAGAAGAACTTCTGGTCGAGTACTTGGAAGCCTATGAGCCGAGGATACCGTCGTAACAGAGACATATGACGCCGACACAACCTTAACTAAAGATAAAGAAAATAAACTCACTTTAGTTCACTGTGTTTAATGTTAAGAGATTCTGTTAGCTTCTAAAATCTTTATAAACCGGGCAAACGTTGTAAAAATAACTCAGAGATGGTCTGTGAGGTGTGTTTTCATTGACTACAACACCAGACACTCCCATCAAGGCCGTGTGGGAAATGTGAAGAAATGGAGGATGTTTATAGAAGCAGGGAACAAAATGTCTTTCCTCAGGCAGCTTGATTTGTGGACAGGTCAGGGATGTGCTCCAGTTTAAAGGTCTCTATAGTGTATGATAAACAACAGCCCATCAGCAGTCCCTCATTCTAGATAAACCAACTGACTACACAAGCGCAAAGAGCCAATGTCCAAAACAGAAAGATTCTGTCCTAAAAAGAGACTTGAAACATCGTAACAGTTCCAGTCAAAATACTATAGTAACCCTAACAAAAACTACTGTGCCATGGTATCAGATAGTAGTACATGAACTAAAACGCATTTTCAGGACTGGGTGGATGGAAAATGACCATAATCATGCCACACATACATGGTAATAATCCACTCTAAGGTACTAAGTACTAAAAAAACACCACAGTATTACAGTAATACATATCCAAAATATGCAGAATTGTTATCCCACATACAAAAGAAAAAACATGGTAGTACCATGGTACTTTTTTTTTGTTGGTGCAGCAGTGGTTCTCAATCTTTTTGACTCCAAGGTCCCTCATTGTCCACAACAAAATCCCACAATTTTCCAGTTGTTCATAATTTACTGCATAAGAATAAAAGATAAGGATTTAAACAAATATTTTAATGTCAATTTACAATAATATTTTAGAGCTTATATACACTGCCGTTCAAAAGTGTAGGATCAATGAGATTTTTAAAAGTCTCTTATGCTCATCTAAGTTCCATTTATTTGATCAAAATAAAATAAAAAAAAAAAGAGTAATATTGTGAAATATTATTGCAATTTAAAATAGTGGTTTTCTATTTTAATATACTTAAAAAAAGATTTTATTCCTGTGATGCAAAGCTGATTTTTCAGCATCATTACTCCAGTCTTTAGTGTCACATGATCCTTCAGAAATCATTCTAATATGCTGATTTATTATCAATGTTGGAAACAGTTGTGGGGCTTAATATTTTTTTGGGAACTGTGAATCTTTTTTCAGGATTCTTTTGTAAATAAAAAGTTAAAAAGAACAGCATTTATTCAAAATAAAAATCTTTTCTAACAATCTAACAATACAAGTCTTTGTCGTCATTTCTTTTTTTTTTTAAAAAAAAAGTAAATTTAACATATTCTTGCTGAATAAAAGTATTGATTTATTTATTTTTTTAACCCTTTAACTGTCACCGTCCGCTCTGTGGGACGCCTAAGTTTACTTAACCATATTACAAATAAATTATAATCTAATCATGACAAACTATATATCGCTGGGAAGGTTTTCCTTTGTGTTACAAAAAAAAAAAAAAAAAAAAACTTTTGTGTAACAAATTATGTAGGAAAAGTAATAGATTAATTTATGACAAGAGTGCACCTCAGAAATCTACATCATAACAGGAGTTCTGACCTTTGCCACAAACTGCCACTTTCTTCGTTGCCTTTTTTCCCTATCACGCAATAGAAATCTTAAGAAATTACATATCAACTGAAAACTTAAAATCTCAAAATCATCCTTTGAAAACCATTTTAAAATCATTACCATCATTACATTTCATTACCATCGAAATTGTACATCAAAATCATATTACAAAATGAATTATAAAAATTTAACTTTGGTTAATGCATTTTCATGTTCAAGATAGGGAGTGACAGTTAAACAGAAAAAAATAAAATAAAATTTACTGACCCCAAACTTTGAACAGTAACGAATATTGCTGCTAAAGATTTCTATTTTAAATCAAAGAATACTGAAATAAATACCACAGGTTCCAAAAACAATATTAAGGAGCAGAACTGTTTTCAACACTGATAATGAATCAGCATATTAGAATGTTTTTTTAAGGATCATGTGACTCTGAAGACCGGAGTAATGATGCTGAAAAATTCAGCTTTGCATCACAGGAATAAATTACATTTTAACTTATATTCACATAGAAAACTCTTATTTTCAACTGCAATATCATCTCACAATTTTACTATTTTTTCTGTATTTTTAATCAAATAAACACAGCCGTGATGAGCAGAAAAGACTTCTTTAAAAACATTAAACTTTTGAACAACAGTGCATGTTGTGAAAACCCTGGTTCTTCCAACCAATTCAAACCCTAGTGGGTGCCCTGGTTGCAGTCATTTGTCACCGTTATTATTGTTGTTATCAAAGTAAAACTTGTCACCATGTCATCACAATAAGGATTCTGTAATCCTTTTTGCATTGTTTGAAGGAAAGTGTTACAATAGTAAGCAGTAACTATAGTTCCTATTGCTACCATGGTTATGTTTTGTAAGTGTGCTGCTGGTTATAATCTAGTTATCAGGAACTGCTAGACTGTAAAACAGGTAGTCTCTCTATTCTTAGAGTTGGATATAACAATCAGTTTAGTTTGGGATTTAAAGCTTACAGTAATCAAGGCACGCTTTGACATTTTCTTCTGGCCTTGACTGCTCTGATTCAGGATCAGCCCTGCACTTTCAAACTGGATAATGACACGGAATATATTCTGCATTTAAATGCCTCTTTAATAAGTCCTTAAGTGTGAAACAAAAATACAGTGACCTTTCATAAAGCACCAGAATCGTAGGCAGATTGAGCATAAGAGCAGTTTACTGATCGACGGATCAGCGGAAATACAATAGCAGAAGTAAACGGTTAATGTCCTTACCGATCTGAACGTCTCTGCCGCCATGTGTCCGGTTCGTTCGGGCTGATAGTCGCATGAGTGACTCGCTACGGTCCTCACTCGCGAACACAGATACTTCTTCCTCGCGCCTCAAGATCACGCACGCGTCTGTTTTGATTGGACCGTCTGTTGTGACATCGTCAGTCACGTGACAGTGGTCTGACGCGACATTCAAACCTTGTGACCCCCTAGGGTGAACACCTGTCCCGCTTTGCGTTGCACCGCACAGCATTTCACCCCTTGTCCCGCACGTCGCATATTGAGAAAATGTCCCGCATTTCATCAGTCTGTTGGTTTTTAATAATCATATTAAGAAAACCTCCATGCGTTCTTTTGCCTTTTTGAAAAAGTTTTTTATTTATTCTTTTTGCAGCATAGTTTCTGCACAAAGGATTTGCGGACCTCACCAAATGATCTAGAACCACCGACGGAAAATGGTCGAGCGAACACGAAAAAACAAGATATTCTCCACTAATTTTCACCAATTAAAAAAAATCGATGCAGCTTTCAGACGCGACTTTCTTCTTATTTTAATAGTTCGTTTCTATGGCGTTATTTTAATGACAAATGTCTGCAGCGCATTATTGTAATGCATCAAAATGCGCAAATCTCTTCTCTCGCAGGTGGATTCTTTTCACTCTCGCTTTCTCTCGTTTGCATTTGCGCGCTCAGAAACACAGATCAGCGCATATGACAACGGATGTGATAAGTATTTACATAGCATAACAGTAGAAAATGCATCAGTCTCACACGTGTCCCGCAAAATCACAACTATGTCCCGCAACAGCCCTATTGCCGGGTGGTCACCCTTTGCCCCCCTCTAATAACACATGCAAATATTACTACGCTTTTAGGAAAAAACTTGAGCAGTCGAAATCAATAAATAACTAGATAATTTTAATATATACAGAAAAAAAAAATGCTTAATAAAATAAGAAGTGTGTGACTTTAATTAAAGGGACAGTACATGTTTAAAGCGAGGCAAGAATTGCATAATAAATAAATAAATACGCAAACAAACATTAATCATTAATTAATTAAAAATAATAAAAAACAAATACAAACATACATAATATAAATGTAAACTAAAATACACTTAAAATTAAAACTAAAATTAAACGTAAGTGAAATTAACTTGCATAGATATTCAGTTGTTTGTTTGTTTGTTTTTTTTACTTGGTGTTACTCCCTCCAGTGTTTCAGAATATTGATAATTTTTGGATAATCACAACTGTGCAAATCAGCAACCTCAACATATTTTTCCTGTAAGAGTGTGCGTGGGTGTGACTTCCGGTCTCATTCACATCCAGCTGTACAAACTGTACAAAACAGCTCGTTTTGCTGCTTGATCTTGCAAATTAGTAGTGCTGTCAAACGATTAATTGCGATTAATTGCATCCATAAAAGCTTTTGTTTACATAATATGCGACCATGGACCACAAAACCAGGCATAAGGGTATTTTTTAAATCTGAAAGCTGAATAAATAAGCTTTCCATTGGTGTATAGTTTGTTAGGATAGGACAATATTTGGCCGAGATACAACTGTTTGAAATCTGAGGGTGCAAAAAATTCAAAATATTGAGAAAATCACCTTTAAAGTTGTCCAAATGAAGTTCTTAGCAATGCATATTACTAATCAAAAATTAGGTTTTGATATGCTTACAGTACGAAATTTACAAAATATCTTCATGGAACATTTTTACTTAATATCCTAATGATTTTTGACATAAAAAAAATGGATAATTTTGACCCATACAATGTATTTTTGGCTATTGCTACAAATATACCCATACTACTTAAAACTGGTTTTGTGGTCCACGGTCACATATATGTGTGTGTACTGTGTATATTTGTTATGTAAATGTGTATATAAATACACACAATACACACAAGTATATATTTAAGAAATATATATTATGTTTTTATTTTTAAATATATTTGTATATAATATCAGTTATATCAATATAAATATGTAAATATCATATATTATGTAAACAAAAACTTTTATTTTGGATGCGATCTAGCGTTTGATTAATTACTACAAATTAGTGTGTCTTACCATATTATTTTAATGCATTATCTTAATTGGTTTGTAGTGCAAACAGTTTTACCGTTTACTGCACGTTGTTATTCTTCTCTCGCCCATAGTTTTTTTTTTTTTAAATATATATATATATATATATATATATATATATATATATATATATATATATATTGCAAGTAACATAAATTAGAAAATCACCCATAGTCTTACTTTTGTGTTGAAGAATAAGGTGGACTGATTAAAAGTACAAGCTTCCCCCATCTGAAACAAACAAAAAGGAAATTATATTGTATTTTAATTTTTTATTAAATGTAATTTATTTATTTTATTGTTTTCATGCATTTTATTTATTTATTATTATTTATTATTTAATTTCTCAATTTTGTATCCCCTGCACACGTTCAAAGAGATTTTTGTTCTTCTAAGGTACTGTTGCAAATCATATGTCTACATATAATGTTACATTTTTATTTTCTTGTGATAATAATTGAGGAAACAGAGGAAACAACAACAACAAGTCGCATTTGGATAAAAGAGTCTGGGAAATGCATACAGGTAAAGATATAACAGATTTTCCTCTTTGAAATTCAAGATTTGAAACGCAATCTTAGCAAAAACAGTGAAAGTATACCCACTGACCAAAAAGTTTCCATGTGGCGATGACGCGCGGCCTAATCCCCTGACACCGGGAGGCAGATGGTATGATCATGATATTTCATCAGATTACATCACAAACCAGGGGTTTGTCTGTCTCAGAGGGGGAGGGGATGGATAAATACAGTTTGTTACAAATGCTCAGGTCAGATTTTCTCTTAGCCATCGGTTTGATGTGACTGTAAATATTTTGTTTATTATTATTATTTTTTACATTAAAAATATATATATTTATATACAATATTATGATTATTATTTAAGTACACTATTGTTATATTTATTATTATAAACTATAGATTATACTCTAATAATATTTTAATCTTAAATTAAGAGTGTGATTAAAGTCTCCCGGAAGTGGAAAGACTCTCGGTCGTGCTGCAGCCTTGTGTTTCCTGTTTACGGGCGGGAAGAGTGAACCTGCGCCTCAGCCTGTCCTGCATTACAGCTCATTTCATCGCTATCTTTCCCTCCACGCCTCTGGATTATTTTAGAGCTTTTTACTCCTTTTATTAATTCTCATCAAACGCTTCGTGCGGTCCGCCGCGTGTCTCTGGCTGAAGTTTAAAGCGCTGATGGAGGAGCCTGCAGACTCCGGCGGTGGTGCGGCAGCAGAGGGCCCCACGGTGCAGGTGACGGAGATCCGCTGCCCCGCAGGAGCGCGTCCCCTGCGGCTGCTCGAGTGGAAGGTGAAACCCGGAGCTCTGGTGAACGTTGACTCCGTCCTCGCGGTTTGTGCACCGATCCCCGCGGAAAGCGAGTCCAGAGCGCCCGAGAGGAAGCTGAAGTCAGACCGCGCTGGAGTTGTGCGGGAACTGTGCTGTCAACTCGGACAGGTCATCACGCCCGGGTAAGACGCTCTCTCGTGGCTGTATTAACGGTTGACATGTCATTTTGCGTTTATATTTGCTGCCTTTGCTTATTAGCTGAGCGTGCTCGCGCTAAGCTAAGTGGCACGCGCACTGGCGCTCACGTTGAGCTCGTGACAGCAGCAGCAGCTCAACTTCCATGCGCCCAGTATAAACACGTTTAATAACGTGTAAAGGTGTCGTACGCGGTTGGTGTAATATCACCTATAAACTATTCATATTACCAGACAGTTATCACTGACATATATATATCTGGAGAGATAAGCTCTGATAGCTATAAGCTCTGTAAACAGCAAAACAAGAGTTGGGGGAGCGGCCCGCCCTTTTTAGCCAATCAGAAACGCTCTCTGCACGTCAATCAATTTGTCCCTTGCATTTTGCTGCCGTCGGATTGGCTGACGCGTATTTAGAGGGCGGGGCTTTATGGAGGGGGCGTATTGTTGAACGCATGGAGTCGGTCTAATTCAGTCCAGTCTCGATAGTTTAGTTGTGGAAGAAAAACGTGTAGAATAGTTACAGCTCTTTTTCCAAATGATACCTAAATGTTTACATGTTCACCAGAAGGTTTATTACAGAAATGTTTTAAGTTGTGGGATGAAAAAGCTTTTGATATTGAGTTGGACGAAAATTTATATCACTATGTGACCCTGGGCCACAAAGCCAGTCATAGGAGTACATTTTTTTTTAAATTGAGATTTATACATCACCATAAGTTTTCCGTTGATGTATGGTATGTTAGGATAGGATGATATTTGGCTGAGATGCCACCATCTGAAAGTCTGGAATCTGAGGGTGCCAAAAAATCAAAATAATGAGAAAATCACCTTTAAAGTTGTCCAAATAAAGTTCTTAGCAATGCATATTACTAATTAAAAATTAACTTTTGATATTTTTATGGTAGAAAATTTACAAAATATCTTCATGAAACACAATCTTTACTTAATATCTTAATGATTTTTGGCATAAAAGAAAAATGTATCATTTTGACCCATACAGTGTATTGTTGGCTATTGCTACAAATATACCTGTGCTACTTATGACTGGTTTTGTGGTCCAGGGTATGTTTCTTAATTTCGGTCGATATGAGCAATATTTAAAAAAGGCTTAGAAAAACTGAGAAAAACAAGAATGCCCACAAACAGATGTCTGTACCTACAAACTTCTGAAAAATGAATTTGCCAACTCTATTAAAAACCTGCAGAAACCCTGAATATAAAAAATATAACTGCTACAAATACAACTACTATAAAAAACATAAAGTAAAAAAACAAAAAATAATAATAATAAAAAATAAATAAAATGTAAAATAACAAAACAAAACAAAGAAGACAAACCTTGTGATTAATTATAAAACCACAAACCACAATGTGGTTAATTATGTAAAAATACACCTCCAGAAGATTACACAGCTTAAGGGCTTTTATTATGCAGAAGTTTTAAGGATTTGAAGAAGATCTTTAATTCTTTCTGGAAATGTGAGTGTATAGGAAGGTTTTTAAAACATCTGCATGTATGTATAATAGTTGGCCAAAACCAGTATTACTAACCAAAATATCAACATCACAACTCAGAGAGATGTTATGACAATACTGTTTACAACCGACTAGCAATTAGCAAATTATGGGTATGATGTAAATTATGCCTATTAAGTATTTTTTTTTTTTTTTAAATGGCATGAGCCTTTGATATGTCTGAACCTGTGTTTCATTAGGAAATATGTCAACAGAGGAAAGAAAACTGCTAGTCAGCTCATTTAATGTCATCTATGCTTACTTTTTTGCTTTCTTTAACAGTAGAGGGTGCTGCATGCATTAGAAATTGCTGTTTTTTTTTTGTTAGTCAACAGAAAATGAGCTTGTTTGTAAAAACAACAGTTTAAACTTCTCTTTGCACTTTACACTGGAGTTTTGAGAGATGCTTTGCATACATTTTCCCACTCCACTGAGTGAAATATCAATATAATGCTGCTTATAGGTTACTGTTCCCCATAATTGAGGTTTTTAGCCCGTCAACAAACAAAATGCATGTGTATAAAGTGTGTTTGATTATTGCAGTTTATTTCAACATATTTTTCTCTTTTTAACAGGAGTGTGGTGGCAAAAGTAGAAGAATGCAGTCATCCCATTGTAATGAAGGGCTTATGTGCCGAATGTGGCCAAGACTTAACTCAGTAAGTCTATTTCCATCTTACTTTTGTGTTTTCAGACTTCAGTTCAGATTAGTTTCTCTGCTCTTACATGCAAAATTGAAATGACGTCTGTCAGGAGCCATTCTGGAAAAGCTATGAAATTCTTTCCCTGTTTTCCACTTGTCTCGGCTCTTAGAGTTATTTCTGGTAGTGTGTCTAAGTAACTATATGGTGCTGAAGATGCTCTTATGTTCTCAGACTACAGAGCAAGAATGGAAAGCAGCAGGTGCCCATCTCTACAGCGACCGTTTCCATGGTGCACAGTGTTCCCGAGCTGATGGTCAGCTCAGAGGTGAGTGCCTGCAGTTTGCCGCTTGTGAGGATGGAGATTCTTAAGGCTAGGGTTGGGTATCGTTAGAATATTATCAGTTCTGATTCCGATTCTGCTTATCGATTCCGATTCTTTTCGATTCCTAGTTTCAATTCCAATGTGTATAAAAGATGATATCAAGCATAATTATTCTTAACATTTAGTTGCAGCTGAATACCTAGAGCAAAAATTAACAGGCTACATAAAAACAAGATTGACTTAGGAGCTGTTTGCAAAATAGAGCCGTGTGATTCTGGATAAATTGGGTTGTTGT
The DNA here is from genome assembly GCA_036247105.1 of Cirrhinus mrigala. Classification (NCBI taxonomy): domain Eukaryota; kingdom Metazoa; phylum Chordata; class Actinopteri; order Cypriniformes; family Cyprinidae; genus Cirrhinus; species Cirrhinus mrigala. Next base: position 5,041,329 of record CM070025.1, on the reverse strand, counting down.
TGTTTTTTTAAATGGAAGTTGTGGTTTTCTTACGATTCTGAAGAAAAAAACATTAGACAACTAAACAAAATCACATGTAGTCCTAATTTATAAGTAAATGATTCAGTGATTCACTCAAGATTGACTTGGTTTATTAATGGATGAATCAGTGTTTTTGAGTGATTGATCAAAGACCAATACATTTTACTATTTTGGTCTGTACCGTACATATCAGAGTTTATATCCAGACTGTGAAATTTTATCCCAGTACTTCTGTGATTATCTGAATGTTTGTAACACAGAAATAATGAACTGTGTGGTTGAAAAGACTGTGAAACTGTTTCATTCATATACATGACAGTGGCTCTCTTTAGGTCAGCGGCAGCACGAACGCAGATTTGAATGTTTGATGGTTTGATCGTTCGCTGCACGGAAGAAAGGTTAAGGAATCAAACAGATGAATCACTGTAATTTAGGAACAGAATCACGTTGGTATTTGAATCGTGTTTGTGATCTTTAATGATCTGGTAAATTAAAATGCTTTGTCATATTGGTGGTGACGCATCTATTGCAACATGTTTAGCTTATCACAGATATTATAGGCTACTTCGCTTTTTTGACTTATGATCGCAAGTGTGGCCATACTTTGGAGCACAATGCACTTAGATTAGCGAGCAAGGTCCTGGCAGATCGCTAGGTCAGGACCTCACAGACGGAAAAAAAAGAACCACATATAGGAATCGATAGGCGGAATCGAAATTTTAATTTCACAAGAAGTATCCGATTCTATCGATTTTTCGATACTCAGCCCTACTTAAGACCCCTATGCATTTCAAGAACGAACTGATTTCAAACGAAATTAGGCCACAACAACAATCAGTTTGAGTTCGCAACACCAAACTTTCTGTAAAGTAAAAGTTTCTATCATGTAATTTCCACATTCTTTGACATGGTCATGTTCTCTGGTTCATTTCTCCTTTTCTTCATATGTTCTGTTTTATATAAACAGATAGTCCCACACCAAACCCGCACCACTGTTTGAACCAATAGGCATTGGGCTGGAGGGATGCAATAATTTGATAATTTTGAAACTTACACACCTTTTACCTTTAAGTATAACACATGGAAGTATTAGAGATGCACCAATCCAGGGATCAGAATTGGCCGGTTTTCCACATGATCAGCCGTTTTGACATCACACTTACGGCGACTGATAATGTAGTTGTGTCTTGCGCAGCCTGAATGAGTATGTGAGAGACACTCGTGTAGAAATCAAGAGAAATGAGTGCAACAGCACTCCTAGAAACTTATGGATGCATAGTGTGGTACAAAAAAAACATTTATAATATATGGTTTAGGTAAGCAAAATTGCACGATAATTCCCCCAATATCAGCATGATTGCAGTGTGACACTGATTTTAATAGTAGTTCAATTAACAAGAAGTTAAAATGAAGTGATTTACATTTCAGACACAGTATTGACTGTTTTTGCTCAATTTCGCTGACGAAAATGGTAACAATCAAAGCCACAGCAGAACTTCTGCATATCTCGGAGCAACACAGCGGTGTTTCGTTACTGAATGAATCCACGCTTTTGAAAGAATCAAGTGAGCCAGTGATTTAGAAACACATTCATTGAAGACAGTCGCTTGCCTCGTTTCTGAATGAATCTGTTGTTTGAAGGAATCAGTTGAATGAATGACTAAATGACTTAGTCATTTGCTGCCACCTACTGGTGGTTTGGTTTCATGTTTAAAAGTATCAAATGCATTTTTCCCAGCATTTCTTATTTGTATGTTTAAAAAATATTTAAAACATTAATCTTATAAAATTATGTATGCATTTGAAATTTTGCAGTGTAAATGCATTCATAGAGAATATCTGTAATGTAGTCCAGATTGGGGGGATTTGTAATGTTTAAGAATTTTTTATTATGTCAAAAAATTTTGTAGCATTGAAGGAAAAAAAAAAAAAAGGTTTTGATTTGCATAAGCTGTCAATTATAGTTCTTGGAGAGGAATCGGTATTGGCAGGTCACACTTACTAAAAAATCAGAAAGTGGAATTGGTCAAGAATATTGCAATCGGTGCATTTTTAGGAAGTATTATTATCTAACACACTTTGGTTTGTTTTTTTTCCTGTTTAAGTGTTACTGTATTTTACACTCTTAAAAATAAAGGTTTCAAAAGGGTGTTTTTACAGTGATGCCACAGAAAAACAATTTTTGGTTCCCCAAAGAACCTTTCAGTGAACAGTTCTTAAAAGAACATTTCAAAAATTCAAAGCAGCTTTTTCAACTATAAAGAACCTTTTCTGCATTTGAAAGATTCCATGGAAGTTCAAGGTTCTTCAATGAACCATCAATGCCAATAAAGAACCTTTAGAGGAACACTCCACTTTTTTTGAAAATAGGCTCATTGTCCAACTCCCCTTGAGTTGGTCTAATCAGATTCAATGAACAATGCTAATCTATGCTAAAAGTGCTACCGCCAGACCCGGAGATCGGCTGAATGGATTCAAAAATGGTAAAACTCAACTGTTTAACTCTAGGGGAGTTGGACAATGAGCCTGTTTTCAAAAAAAGTGGAGTGTTCCTTTAATTTTAGGAGCGTATAGGCAATGATGTTTACATGTATAAACAGACAGTTTGGTGTTTTTATGATGATTTGTGAGGTCAAATACATTTCAAATGGGTTTTAAAGGGTCAGTTCATTTCAGGAATAAAAACTTCTGATGATTTACTTACCCCCATGTCATCCAAGATGTTCATGTCTTTCTTTCCTCAGTTGAAAAGAAATTAAAGTTTTTGAGGAAAACATTCCAGGAGTTTCCATATTGTGGACTTCTGTGGACAAAGGCTCATCTCTAGCTCTGCTTTACACATTATGTAGTTGAGTTGGAAAGGTCACATGTGACGCTGGTGGAAGTACAGACCCAGTGTTTACAAAGCGAACCTGCAAAGAAAGTCAAACGCCCTTTAAAAAAAAAAAAAGGTAAAACAACGATATGGGGCGATTTTGAAGTTGGAGGTAAAAATTACATTTTTGGAACCGGAGTACACAGACAGAGAACTAACGACACGTGACCTTTCCAACATGATCGCAGAGCTAGTGCAAGATGAGCATTTGTGGTTAAAAAGTATAGTGCATTTTTTATTTTTTTTTTTTTTTCCAGAAAATGACTGATCGTTTTACTAGATAAGACCCTTATTCATCAGCTGAGATCGTGTAGAGCCCTTTGAAGCTGCATTGAAACTGCAATCTGAACCTTCAGCCTGTTGATCCCCATTAAAGTCCACCATATGGGAAAAAATCCTTGAATGTTTTCCTCAAAAACTTTAACTTCTTTTCGACTGAAGTCAAAATGACATGAACATCTTTGATGACATGGGGGTGAGTAAATTATCAGGAAATTTTTATTCTGGAAGTGAACTCATCCTTTTAATAAGTGGAAATGGTTTGTGTTTATTCTGCACTATCAATGTCTGCTGTACAAACGCAGTGTTTTCTGTTCCTGTGTGTCTGTGAGCAGCAAGCGGAGCAGCTTGGCCGAGAGGACCAGCAAAGACTTCACAGGAACAGGAAGTTAGTGCTGATGGTGGATCTGGACCAAACGCTGATCCACACCACTGAACAGCACTGCCAGCGCATGTCCAACAAGGTAAAAAAAAGTATAAACTTTACACTACACTACCATCCAAAAGTTGGAGTAAGATTTTGCAAATCTGAATTTATTTGAAATATTATTTCCATTTAAAATAGCTGTTTTCTATGTGAATATGTTGTAAAATGTGGTTTATTCCTGTGATGCAAAGCTAAACTTTTAGCATCATTACTTCAGTCTTCAGTGTCACATGATCCTTCAGAAATCATTCTGATATGATGATCTGAATCTTAAAAAACATTTAACCTTGATTAAAAAAAAAAAATTTGAAGTTCAAAAAAACAGGATTTGTTTGAAATAGAAATCTTTTGTGACATTATAAAATGTTTTCATCTCACTTTTATTTAATTTAATGCATCCTTGATGAATAAAAGTGTTATCCTTAATTTTTAAGTATTTTTTAGAAGTTCAAAAGAACAGCATTTATTCGAAATAGAAATTCTTTGCAAGATTATAAATCTTTTAACTGTCACTTCTGAAGAGTGTCATTTACTTTAAAAACTAAAATACTGACCCGGAACGGTAACTAAAACTGTTCATGAAAATTAAAGCAGAAGTCCACTTCCTGAACAACAATGTATGCAATGTACAATGTACTCACCCCCTTGTCATCCAAGATGTTCATGTCTTTCTTTCTTCAGTCATAAAGAAATTATGTTTTTTTGAGGAAAACATTTCAGGATTTTTTTCTATATAATGGACTGTTATGGTGCCCCGAGTTTGAACTTTCAAAATGCAGTTTAAATGTGGCTTCACACAATCCCAAATGCGGTTGTAAACGATCCCAGCCAAGGAAGAAGGGTCTTATCTAGCGAAACGATCAGTTATTTTCATTAACATAATACAATTTATATACTTTTTAATGCCAAACGTTTTCCGGTTCATGACAGTTAGGGTATGTCGAAAAACTCCCATCTCATGTTTTCCCTCAACTTCGAAATCGCCCTGTATCGCTTTTTCACCTTTTTTGTTAAGGGTGTTTGATCTTCTTTGCATGTTCACTTTGCAAAGACTGGGTTGGTACTTCTGCAGCGATGTAGGATGATTTTTAAATGATTTTTGAAGTTGAGGGAGAAAGTATGATTGGAGTTTTACGACATACCCTAACTGTCTTGAGCCAGAATACACAGAGTTCAGGGAGAGAAAGGCAAGTGGAGCGTTTGAGATTAAAAAGTATTTAAATTGTATTTTTTTAATGAAAATAACCGATGGTTTCGCTAGATAAGACCCTTCTTCCTCAGCTGGGATCATTTACAACCGCATTTGGGATCATTTGAAGCTGCATTTAAACTGCATTTTGGAAGTTCAAAATCGGGGCACCATATCAGTCCATTATATGGAGAAAAATGCTGAAATGTTTTCCTCAAAAAAAAAAAATTTCTTTACGACTGAAGAAAGAAAGACATGAACATCTTGGATGACAAGGGGGTGAGTACATTATATGTGAATCTTTGTTTTGGAAGTGGGCTTCTCCTTTAATACTCAATATTTATTTTAAATGGAAACCAGTTTCTAATGGTTTTAGTATTTTTGATTTTTAATTTTTTTTTTCATGAGCATTATTGAAGTGGCACAGATTTTCTTTTGCTTCCTTGATTTCTTTTGGGCTCATATGACATTTTTAAGTCATTTGTTTAATCTGTCATTGGTGTGCTGTGCGATGATGGCTTTAAAAGTTTTCTCTACAATACCTTAATTTTCCTCGAGTTTAGCACCAACAAAAATAAGACGTAGACAGTCGTACGGTTTCTTTGACTTCTTAGTGATCTCATTTGTATTTTGCTGTGAACTCCAGCGATTGTGGAAGCGTTGCTTTGAAGATTCTAAATGCGGCCGAGCTTTGATTGATTTCTATTTAAATGACTGCATCGTACTCTTTTTCTCCGTTATCATCCATTTTCGCTTCATTCTTCTCGTAGGCGTTAACGCTTTCATTCTGCCAGGCGTGCATTCGCTCAGTAGATCAGCTCCAACAAAAAACAATCTCAGATCTTTATACCAAACAATTACAAGACCATTAACTGAGCTATCAAAGGCTCAAATGCTTTCCTCAAAGACTGTATTATGTCTGCTATCACAAATTTTGCCAGAGTGCTGCTGTTAAAGCTTTTTCCAGAGCATTTCTATTGAAATTAATGTTCCTAAAAGCCTCTGCTACAGAAATGGAGCAATAAAGACAAGAGTCCTACAAATATGTATATATTCACTCTAAAGCAGATACGCTGCCATTCATACGTTTAGGGTCAGTAAATTTGTTTTTTTTTTTTTTTTTTTTTTTTTTTTTTAATTAATGAAAATTAATACTTTCATTTAGAAAGCAAGCATTAATTAAATCAAATGTGACAATTCATTTTCTTTAATTGTTTTCCAGGGAATCTTTCATTTCCAACTGGGACGGGGGGAGCCGATGCTTCATACACGATTGCGGCCTCACTGCAAAGACTTTCTAGAAAAGATCGCCAAACTCTACGAGCTGCACGTCTTCACCTTTGGCAGCCGTTTATACGCTCACACCATTGCAGGTACATTGTTGTGATGTGACACATTGTTCGGCTTGACATAAACAAACCCCTAACCTGAACTATTACATTCCTTGTGTAACTTGTCCTCCTTTATTTGTGCTACAAACATGAATGATCAAACTGTGCCACATTTTGAGGAGAGGTGCGATATTACTTTTCTAAGCGATCAGAATTTTAATTCTCACCTGGTGGATGCTAAAACACACCAAACAATCCCATAACTCATAGTGTTTGTGTGAGAGGTTGTATTGGCCTTTCACACTGACACCAGGTGGCAGCATTTGTTCATGTGTTTGAGCATTTGCTCAGTGTTTTCAGTTTGAGGATGAATACATTGCTTTTTGGATATTTAATGCAGTTTGTTAACAATGAATGTGTCAAAAGTGTCATCTGCAAGAACCCGTTATCTGCATTAACAAAAGCCTCTAAATGACTAATAAACAAGAAATCGGTTTAGTAGTTGTTTATTATAAGCATTTCTAATATAGCCTATAATTTGTAATAGTAATCTTTATGAGTGCTGCATTTAAAGAAGTTCACTTCCAGAATAAAAACTGATAATTTATTCACTCCCATTTCATCTAAGATGTTCATGTCTTTCTTTCTTCAGTCAAAAAGAAATGAAGGTTTTTGAGGAAAACATTCCAGGATTTTTCTCCATATAGTGGACTTCAGTGGGGGTTGATGGGTTGAAGGTCCCAAATGCAGTTTCAATGCAGCTTCAAAGGGCTCAACACAATTCCAGCCAAGGAATAAGGATCTTATCTAGCAAAACGATTTGTCATTTTCTTAAAACAATAATAATTCATGTACTTTTTAACCACAGATGCTTGTCTTGCACTACCACTGCAATGCACATTATGTAACGATGTTGGAAGGGTCACGTGACGTAGGTTTACAAAGTGAATGTGCAAAGAAAGTCAAACATCCTTTACAAAAAAAGGTAAAACAACGATGTCGGGCGATTTTTGAAGTTGGAGGAGAAAATGAGATGGAGTTTTTCGGCCTACCCTACCTTTTTGAACCGAAATACGCAGACAAAACACTGACGCACTTGACTTTTCCAACGTGATTACATAATGCGTGAAGTCGAGCAGAGCTCTACGCACTTTTGCTCCTAACTTAAAAAATTTAGGAGCACAGTCAAAATTTTAGGACCACCTTCTAATCAATAATCAAAAAATCTGATCAGAAATTAACTTTCCTATTATGAGGTGATATTTGACTCCTCAAGCGATTACAGGGGAATTTTGTTTTTACCTTTGTAATGGCATTTTTCTAACTTTTTAAGAAGTATGTCATCTTTTATGTCCAATTTTTTAAAAAATTATGTTTTAGCTTTTTTTTTTTTTTTTTTTCAATTTCTAATCAAAACAACAAAATAAGAACAAGTAGAATAAGAATAAGTTACCGATCAAATGAAATCAGTATTAGCAAAATTAATTTGTACTACAGAGGTGGCATAGAAGAACACAGAAGTGGCTTGTAAATTCATGTTTAGATTAATGTTTTAAATATAAAATTCTGAATACAGAAATACTAAATGATTTAAAAAACTGAAACTAAAACTGCCAGTAGGTGGTGGTAAGTCACTGATTTAATTACTGAATCATTCATTCATTTGATTCCTTTGAACGTTTGATTCATTCAGGAATAAAGCAAGTGACTGTCTTTATGAATGGGAAATTGAATCATTGACTCACTGATTTGTTTAAAAACGCATGTTCATTCATAAACAAAACACAGCTGTGTTTGAATGGAGATGCGCAGCGGCTCAGTTGTGACTTGTTTCAAACTACTTTTGATGACAAAATAGAGCAAAATCAGGCTATAGTGTTATAGTCAGACAATTTAAGTCACTTAATATGAATTTCTTGCTTATTTAACTGTTGTATTAAATCAATATTTCATTTACAAACTCAAAGCTGTCATTCATCTTAGTTCATTGCGATCTCACAAAGTTCCATTATAATCAATGAACCTCTCTACACTGCACAACGAATTTCTTATTTATAGTCTCGTTTTACTAGATAAGACCCTTATTCCTCAGCTGGGATTGTGTAAAGCCATTTGAAGTTGTATTGAAACTGCAATTTGGACCTTCAACCCAATGATCCCCATTGAAGTCCATTATATGGAGAAAAATGCTTGAATGTTTTCTTCAAAAGCCTTAATTTTTTTTCGACTGAAGAAAGAAAGACATGAACATCTTGGATGACGTGGATGTGAGTAAATGATCAGGAAATTTGTATTCTGGAAGTGAGCTAATCCTTTAATGCTTTTATATAGGTCAGGGTGTTTATTAGGATGTGAAATTGGTATGTATAGAGCAGTCCAGTTTATTTCAGGTAGGATTTTGCAGGAATCTTTTTAGCACAGTAGATCCCCAGGTTTCTCTTTTTCAGGTGTGTAGCGTCCTTTGAACAAGATCTGAAGAGTTCTTGCATTAAGTGAACGTCCATTCATATTTTAACAAGTGTTTGGCAGCTCAGCAACAGTACCTCCCGAAAACCTGTGTGGGTTGCGGTGATTCATATGGACACAATCAGCAGTAGATAAGACACAATAAAGATAGTAGTCCAACTTTTCTGAATTAAAGTGATTTATTGCAGTGCAGGCAGGAGATTGAAAGCTTGGCAGAGCTGCATCTTTGAAAGCATGAAAGCATTGGTTCGTTTTTATTTTTCCTGTTTTCCTTTTATTACAGCTGTAAATAGCCTCAATGCAGTCCAAGCGAAACTGCAGCGTTTATAGCTCTGCTTCCAGCTGTAATTTAAACTTCAGCTTTAAAAGAAATGACTGTTTCCTCTCTCCTTCTCTCTTTTCTTTTACAAAGGTTTTTTAGACCCCGAAAAGAAACTCTTCTCTCATCGGATCATGTCTAGAGATGAATGCATTGACCCCTTCTCTAAAACAGGAAACCTCAGGTGAGGCATGTTTTACTCATTTTTGTCTTTTACTTTAGTTTAGTTTCCAATGTCTTTCTTGATACAATTATTTTAACAACGCATTTGCATTCAACATGAAGCATCACATTCAGCTCATTTACACTAGCATTCACAAGTTATTTATTTTTATTTTTTTTAAATGAATGAATGAATTCTCTTATTTAGCAAAGATGCTTTACATTAAGCAAAAGTGACATCAGGCATTTACAAAGATCTTTTTCAAGTAAGTACTTGAAAATCCTCGAAAATATTAGGCAACACTGTTTTCAACATTAATAAGAACTGTTACTAAAAACTAAGCAGCAACTCAGCATATTAACAGTATATTGAGTATTAATGTTCATTAACATTTTAACTGTTTAGGGTCAGTATTTTAGTTTTTAAAAGGAACTGATACTCTTCAGAAGTGACAGTTAAAGGATTTATAATGTTGCAAAAAAATTCTATTTCAAATAAATGCTGTTCGTTTGAACTTCTAAAAAAATCCTTAAAATTAAGAATAAATAAATACTTTTATTCAAGGATGCATTAAATTGAACAAAAGTGACGATGAAGACGTTTTATAACGTCACGAAAGATTTCTATTTCAAACAACTCCTGTTCTTTTGAACTTGAGAAAAATGATCAAGGTTACCATGTGTACAAAGTGTAAAGTGTGTAAATAAGAGATTGATTGTGCAGAGAGTGTAGAGAGCTTTGTTGATTATAATGGAACTTTGTGAGATTGCAATTAACTAAGATGAATGACAGCTTTGAGTTTGTAAATGAAATATTGATTTAATACAACAGTTAAACAAGCAAGAAGTTCATATTAAGTGACTTACATTGTCTGACTTTAACAATATTGCCTGATTTTGCTGTTTTGTCGTCAAAAATAGTCTGAAACAAGTCACAACTGAGCCGCTGTGCATCTCCATTCAAACACAGCACTGTTTCGTTTATGAATGAACATGCGTTTTTTAAACAAATCTGGTGAGTCAATGATTTAATTTCCCATTCATAAAGACAATCACTTGCTTTATTCCTGAATGAATCAGTGGTCGAACAAATCAAATGAATCAGTGATTCAGTAATTAAATCAGTGACTTACCACCACCTACTGGCAGGTTTTGATTTATTTTTAAAGTAGATTTTCAGTTATTTAAATCAATTAAAATTTCTATATTCAGAATTTTATATTTAAAACATTAATCTCAACATGAATTAAATTTGATTGCACTCATTGATGCCACCTCTGAACCTCATTAAACATATGAAAATACACCTACAAGCCACTTTTGTGTTCTTCTGTGCCATCTCTGTAGTACAAATTAATTTACTAATAAATACTGATTTCATTTGATTGGTAACTTATTCTTATTCTACCTGTCCCTATTCTGCTGCTTTAATTAGAAATTTTTAAAAAGCTTAAAAATGATAAATGTTTGAAAAAGATGACACACTTTTAATAAAGTTAAAAAAATTCCATTACAAAGGTAAAAACAAAATTCCCCTGTAAATCACGTTAAGGAGTCAAATATCACCTCGTAATGGGAAGGCTAATTTTTGATCAGATTTTTGGATTATTGATTAGAAGGTGCTCCTAAATTTTGACTGTGCTCCTAAACTATTTAAGTCTTTTAGGTTAGTATGTTAGGTTAGTTCTGTCTTGATACAGTTATTTTAACAGTGCACTTGCATTCAACATGAAGCATTACATTCAACTCATATACACTAGCATTCAACAATGCTTTACATTAATTAAGGATGACAGTAAAGCCCTTTACAGAAAATCTGTTTCAGATAAGTCCTTAAGAATCAACAAAAAATATTAAGCAGCACTGTTTTCAACATTAATAAGAACTGTTATTAAAAACTAAGCAAGAAATCAGAGAAATCAGAAATCAATATTAGAATGTTTTCTGAAGGATCATGTGACACTGAAGACTAGATTAATGATGCTGAAAATTCAGCTTTGCATCACAGAAATAAATTATATTTTACAGTGTATTTGAATAGAATGCAGTTATTTTATATTGTAATAATATTTTGCAATATTTGTATTTATTTATTTTTTTACTGTTTAATCAAATAAAAACAAATGTTTGTTTATTTACTCTATTTTATATCCTTATTTTTGTATTTATTCATTTTTGAAGGTTAAATGATGCAAGTCAGGCATCCAAAGAGGTTTTCTTGTTAAATATAAAGCTTATTCAACCTTGTGTAAGAATCCAGAGTTTTTCTTCTTGACTCCAGCAGTGTGAACAAAGGTTCTCTGCACGAGTGCACGTGTACAGAAGAGACGTGTATTTCTTAAGGGCTTCAGAGAATGGCTCTGATTCAACTTAAGACTAAACGTGCTTTCAAGTGCAGATATAAGGTCTTGCAGTCTCCTGCTTTTTACCCACATCTATATTCATTTGGCTCTGCATGACAGATCAAGAATACGGTGAACATGGAATACATTTAAGACTTCAGTGTATTCGTTGATGCAGCATGATCTTGCCTCAGTTCATAACTCAGAAGAATTATACATACTTTAAACCTGTAAAACATTTTGGGGTTTTTTATATTCAGTCCTTTCTGAAAACACACCCCATTTCTTTCAAGTGTCTCTCTCTCTTGTACCTTTTTCATGTTATTTCCTTTAAGGTGAAACACTCAGTAAACATTCTAATCATTAAATGTCTTGGAAAAAGGCACTTTTGAGCTTGTAATTTAAAACTAGATGGTAGTTCATAGACAAAAGTTGGCTTGAAAAAGCTGAGCCAGAAAGTAGTTTTGGAGTAGTTTTAAAAGGTTGAAATTTGAAGGTTTTTAGTTTTAACTAGTTTGAAGTTTAAAGTTTTGAAGACAATAAAATTTATCAGAAGGGTATTGGGGGTGGTTGTTAAGCTGTTGCTATGCGGTTGCTAAGGTAACTCTGGGTTGTTGCTAAGGTGTTGCTATGTGGTTGCTAGGGTAACCCAGGTGGTTGTTATGGTGTTTCTACGCAGTTGCTATGGTACTATTAGCAAGTTACTAGCATGTTGTTAACATGATTAGCAAATTACTAGCTTGTTGATAACATGTTTCTAGCAATATTAGCAAGCTACTAACATGTTGCTAACATGTTTCTAGCAATATTAGCCAGATACTAGCATGTTGCTAACATGATTAGTCAGTTATTAACATGTTTCTAGAATGATTAGCAAGTTACTAACATGTTGTTATCATGATTAGCAAATTACTAGCATGCTGCTAACATGATTAACAGGTTACTAACATGTAGCTAGCCTGATTAGCAAGTTGTTACCATGTTGTTAGCATGATTAGAAAGTCACTAGCATGTTGCTAGCATGGTTAGCAAGTTATTAACATGTTGTTAGCATGATTAGCAAGTTACTAGCATGTTGCTAACATGTTTCTAGCAATATTAGCCAGATACTAGCATGTTGCTAACATGATTAGCCAGTTATTAACATGTTTCTAGAATGATTAGCAAGTTACTAACATGTTGTTATCATGATTAGCAAATTACTAGCATGCTGCTAACATGATTAACAGGTTACTAACATGTAGCTAGCCTGATTAGCAAGTTATTACCATGTTGTTAGCATGATTAGAAAGTCACTAGCATGTTGCTAGCATGGTTAGCAAGTTATTAACATGTTGTTAGCATGATTAGCAAGTTACTAGCATGTTGCTAACATGTTTCTAGCAATATTAGCCAGATACTAGCATGTTGCTAACATGATTAGCCAGTTATTAGCACGTTTTTAGCATGATTAGCAAGTTACTAACATATTGTTATCATGATTAGCAAGTTACTAGCATGCTGCTAACATAATTAGCAGGTTACTAACATGTTGCTAGCCTGATTAGCAAGTTATTACCATGTTGTTAGCATGATTAGAAAGTTACTAGCATGTTGCTAGCCTGATTAGCATGTTGTTAGCATGATTGGAAAGTTACTAGCATGTTGCTAGCTTGTTTCTGACATGATTAGCATGTTGCTAGCATTATTAGCATGTATAAACCAGCTAAAACCAGTTGATTCAGTAAACAACCAAAAACCAGCTAAAACCAGCATAGACTGGTTGTCTAGTCTTAGCTGGTTTAAGCTGAAAATAGCTGGTTTAGGTTGGTTTTTTAGCAGGCCTCCCAGCTTGACCAGCTAAAAAGTGGCCAAAACCACTTTAAAACCAGCCTGGGAGACCAGCCAAAGCAGCCATTCAGCTTAGGCTGGTTTTAGTTGTTGTTGTTTTTCCAGTAGGGAGTTGTTATGCTTTGCTATAGCAATAAACAGCCTAAATACTCCATATGTCTCTCTATATAAAAGTTTTCACCCCCTCAATGAAAGTCTATAGGATTTTTAATGGTTTTGATAGTCTGGTTTAGGAAAACCATAATAGTATTGTCATAGTATTTAAGTATTTATTTATTATTCTGCATTGGTAATATAAAAACATCTAAAGGCTTCCAGCCACAGCTATTTGCTTTTTCTTGTTTTATGCAATAACTACGCTGGAGGAAATCCAATTCACTTCACTTTCCTCGTGTCAGACTGTTAATATGTGTGGGTTTCATATGGAGCTCTCATACCGACCTTGAAGGAAGAAACAGTCTCACGGAGCACCCGGTATCATACAAAGACAGTCACGATCGGACTTAAGCGGCACACAGATTACTTTCTCTAGGTCGATAAAGCTACAGAAGCCAATCCTCTGCAGCCCAATGCTTCTATTAGTGTGAATGACTTTGTTTGCCATTTCAAAACTCAAGCTGTTGGAAAGATGTTCTTGGGGGCTGTTTAGATGCGCCAGACATTTGCAGATAAATCTATACTCATTACTATATAGAGCCCAGAGCCCTCAGATGCGTTTGGATACTCAAGGTGTCAGAATAACAAAATTTCAAGCCATTAATTTAAAAGGCAGACAGCACAAACACTTTTCCATTTCATTTTGAGTGACATTTTCTGCTTGTGAGACTTTAATTAACGTTAGTTAATGCGATTTTCTGCACCTGTGGTTCCTCTCTTAGGACATCTGTGTGAACTTGAGGAGAGTTGACTTCATACATCTGCTAAAAATCACCTTCAGACCGTTTAATTGTCTAAATCGTTTTTGGCCGCACTATTTTTGGTATTGTACCAGTGTTAATGTTATAAAATGCTCATTGACATTTTGGTCTTGGCAGGCTGGCAGTGTCTGGGCGCTGTTCATTTAGTCATAACCAAGCACCAGCTGCTAAATATGAGCATCTAAAAATGTCATGAAAACTGCTTTTTTTTTTTTTTTTTTTTTTGTAGAAATTTGTTCCCCTGTGGAGACTCCATGGTGTGCATCATAGACGATAGAGAGGACGTGTGGAAGTTCGCCCCTAACCTCATCACAGTGAAGAAATACATCTACTTCCAGGGCACCGGCGACATCAACGCCCCACCGGGCTCAAGGGAGGCCCAGATGGCCAGAAAAGGTAATGTTTATTTTCCCAGCGACTCTAATTAACGATAATGCTCGGCAAAGTGGAAATTAGCTCTAGTGAGCTGCCCTAATGTCTTAGGTTTGTATAGCATGCTAACTTCTAAAACGGAATCCTAAGCTAAAGTGAAAAGAGCGTCACAAAGAACAAATCCGGTTTCTTCAATAGGAATCCACACAAATTAGAATTTTGCATGAGGATAAAAGATTTCCACATACTGATTTTGTGACTTCTGTGTGAGCTCATGTCACTGTGCTATTGATAGTAGACAGTAGACCATTTTTTCAGTAAAATTTTAGCTGAAATTTTTACTGTGCCTACAACTTAAGGAAATAGTTCACCCAAAAATGAAAATGTGTTACTTATTTATTCATCCTCAGGCCAACCAAGATGTAGATGAGTTTATTTCTTCATCAAAGTTGGCGAAATGTAGCACTACGTCACTTGCTCACCAATGGATCCTCTGAAGTGAATGGGTGCCGTCAGAATAACAGTCCAAACAGCTGATAAAAACATCACAATAATCCACAAGTAACCCACACCACTCCAGTCCATCAATGAATGTCTTGAGAAGCCAAAAGCTTTGTTTATAAGAAACTAATCCATCTTTAAGATGTTTTAACTTCCAAACGGTTGCTTCCCAATAAAATATGAGTCCTCTATCCATAATATTGCTTTTGCCAGTGAATAAGTAGTCTCGTCTGAATCAGGAGAGAAATATGCACAGATCAAATACCATTTACAAGCAAAAACTGTACTGAACACATATGTTGGTTGATTTTACTTATGAGAGAATAACGGGAGATGGACTTAAGGAAACATTATTAGGAATGCACGATATTGGATTTCTGCCAATATCTGATATGCCGATGTTTTTTAATTCATTTCGGCAAATAGCCGATGCGGTAGGTAAAGCTAGATCACGAATGATTTGTGCGAACATAGACGCATTTATGTAGATCAGGAGGCGCATTCCCTTCACAAACATAAACAAACACAAACAAATGTAATCCACTGCATCTTCAGCGGCTCAGATATCGGGAGCAAATGACAACCACTATGTTCATTATTACATCCAGCAACACAACACCTCAATCGCTCAATCGGAGATATTCTTGTCTAACTTACATCCCTGCTCCGGCATCGAAACAATAGAGGTCGGACTGTTACAGCTGATTTAGAGCGGATCTGAGGTAAAACGCTCATGTCAATCAACTGTCGTGGGAGCGGTCACACCGTCAGGCATCTGAGAACGGCTCGATTTAAAAAAGGGGATATTATTTTTACAGATTAATTAAAAACCACTGCATGGATTTTTATCATTATAGGGTAGATGTGTACATACACTGCCAACACACATTAATGTTCAAACAACTTGTAAAAGTGAACCTTGCATCCGATGACACCTTTAAAATGCAGTAGCATAGAGGGCCTAACTATTCAGCTACAGCTCTGCACAGTTCAAAAACGAGGCAGTTAATAATGATTAAATTGAAATGTGTTGTACCTAAAGGCTAAAAAAATTACTGTCCTGTAAAAAAAAAAAAAAAACTTTACTCAAATAGATTAAATGTATTTGTTTTTTTAACATTAATTTATATTTAATTAAGTGATTCCACTGTGTACCACTAGTAGGGCCCCATGATTTCCGCAGTGCGGAAAACGTGGACGGAATCGTGGAATCCAGTCATAAAAACGGAATTTACTGAATAACGCGGAATGTCACGGAATTTGTCAAAGTTTGAATGAATTAATCAAAAGTAGGTCATTACACTTAAATCAAACCGCAATATGGACTAGTGTCTGTAAATGTTACGCCGCAAAAATACCATTTAAATGTGAATCCTTCATGTTCTGCGTGTCTCTGTTTTAATGAATAGAGCAGACGAGCGGTTTTGTTTACTACACACACTGAAGCGCACGTGACACTTGCGGTGATTTTAGCATCTTGAGGATATAAATACATGAACAGTATCTGCTGAGAGTCACTTCATGAGCATTTGACCGTTCCATTTTAGAAAAACTAGTGTTATATCATATACACACAGAAATGTAAAGTTAGACACGGCAACCCATCAAAATAAAAGTCCGGTTTAGCTTAAAGACATTATGCATTACTACTGTTATTACTACTACTAAAATGAAACAAACATTATTTTTTAGGGTATAATCATACAACATTTCTTCCATGTTTTAATTTTAATAGTAAATTCCCCTTTGTTTGCCAAAAAAAAAAAAGTTTGCTTAATTTTCAGTAATTCAAAGATAAATTAAATTAATGTTTTATGCCTTCATTTGATAACCAGAACATTTTAAATACACAACACAGAATTTCTGTGGGTAAGAAAAACTTCCGTAAGACTATTTTAAGAATAAATTTGAATAAATTAAATAAGCATCCAAATAATTAGACATGCTATAAACATAGAATTTGATAACAGTAACACATAAGGTGAGAAAAAATAAAACATTTCATAGGGCCCCAAACATGTCATTTTTGTTAAACCTTTGATGTGATGTGTATTGATGTGAAATTGTATAAGTTTCATGATTTTAATTAATTAGACATGCTCTTTGATTAATAAAATTTAATTTAACCATTAAAACGGAGTTGAGAAAAATTAAAACTGGAAAAAACAGAATCTAGAAAAATTAAAATGGAATTTGGAAAAAAATAAAATGGAATTTGGAAAGAAATAAAACAGATTTCATAGGGCCCTATGCTAGTGGTGCTTGTACCACACTTTGAGAACCACTGGTCTAAAGCAAAAGAGTTGTAAAAATTCTGAAAATCTTTTAGAGCTCATAATTTAAAAAAATATAAGCATATATGCATATATCAGTGATCCAAAACAGTGAATCTAATCATTATTCAGGCAAAACTTTGCTTCAAGAATGAGCCACACTGCTGACATGATCTAATCGCTAGGACACCCTGAGCACATGCAAGTTATTCCTCTTATCAGCAAGACATATCAGCATAATTTTTCATATCGGGCCGAAGCAGATATTTACATTTAAAGGCGTTATCGTCCAATTCTGATGTTGGTCTGATGGCACCTATTCACGGCAAAGGATCCACTGGTAAGCAAGTGATGTCATGCTAAATTATTCTAAATTTATTGGTTTGTTTTTATTACTGATAAATATTGCTCACAAGTATTACTGAAGAAGTAGATGTAATTTGCTTTTTTTTTTTTTTAAGTTGGGAAAAAAAAGTAGTTCTGCCCGCTTTCCAGCGGGGAGGGTTTAATAAGAAGCGATAGTGGTGTTTTAATAAAGGTGTGGTGTGTGACCTCTCTCTGTGAGCTCTGAAATAATCTGCTTACCAGAGGTGAGGAGCGCACCGCATTTTACAGCAGCTCCAGGAAACAGGCTGCCAGCGGAGGTCAAGGTGCCAAACAGCAGCGGGATCTATTAAACTGATTTGCTCCTGAACAAACTAAAGAAAGTTCACAGGAATATGCAGAGGATGAAAGTACCTCTACCTCAGTCTGTCAAGAGCTTATTGAAGTGGGTCCCTCAGGGCTGGACACACGGGAAATGGAGTTAGAAGAAAATAAGAAACGTCTGTTTGTGAACTCAGTTCACAGGGTGAACAAGCGTTCAAGTGGAACTTCTCTTTTAAGAAGTTAAAGCATATTTGTGGTTGACCTTCTGTCTCTTCATCATATGAGGGATGTACAAAACTAATTTTTTTTTTTTTAAATCGATTAATGAATGTTTGTCTGACAAACTAACGGTCTAGTGTAGTGGTTCTCAACCTTGTGGCTTTGTCCACAAGAGTATTTGAAGGGCCCAAGCCTATTTTTGTTTTTAGAAATTATTTTAATCTATGAGCACATTTCCTTACAGCAATTATGCTCTATCTCAGAGTTTTATTTTTATTTTTATATTTTTTGTGGTTAATTCTTATAATACATTCAGTATTTAAATAGTTTTACTAGCATAATTCTGTTTTAGTATTTTAAATAATTTTATTGAAATATTTTTGTTTTGTACTTTTGTACTGTAAGCTGTGGACGTGTGAAACACATTTTTTTTTCTATGTGGTGCATAGAAATGACAAAGTATTTATTTAAAGTATAAATTAAACAATAATAATATAGTTAAAGATAAAATAATTTAGTTTCAGGAGCTGAATGTGCTTCAGGGAACATTTAATGACTCTTCTAGTTTTTTAAAGCTTGGCTTAATTAGTAACACTGGACTAAGATTAAACTATCTAGTGTGCTTGTGTCGAGCCCCTGTGTTCACACACAATATCAAAAAGAGCATTCAACTGTATGGATGAACTAGTGTATGTTTTTTTTTTTTTTTTTTTTTTTGTAAAAAAACCCTAGGTAAACTTTGAGCTTCATTTATTCTTCAGTATAAATAGAGTCTTGTTTCTTCAAAAGAAAACAAACAGTTCTTAATTTTTTCTTTTTAAGTCATTTTGTCTACATGAAGAAAATATCTTGATTTTTAATTCTATTTGTAAGTCATCTTGAGTTTGTTGAGTCACCCTAGCAGGGTTATTTGAGTTAACTAAAACTGAAACTAAAATTAAAACCCTACCAAAAGAAAAAAAAAGGTTGCAGTTTAGTTGTTTTTGTTACTTAAAAAAAAAACAAAAAAAAAAAAAACTTTAACAAAAATAAAATATAAAAAATTACTTCAGCAAGTTACTTTTGCAATATTGCCTCGTTTTAATCCAGTTTAATTAAATTTTCGAAAACAACTAAAACTAATAAATAAAAAATAATTTATATATATAAGTCTCTTATGCTCATCCAGGCAGCATTTATTTGATCAAATGTACAGGGAAAAAAACTGTAATATTGCAAAATGTTATTACAATATAAAATAATAGTTTCTATTTTAATATACTTTAAAATATAATTTAATCATGTGATGCAAAGCTGAATTTTCATCAGGCATTTACTCCAGTCTTCAGTCTCACATGATCCTTCAGAAATCATTCTAATATGCTGATTTATTAATAGAATTATCAATTTTTTTGGACCTGTGGACCTTTTTTCAGGATTCTTTGATGATTAAAAAGTTAAAAGAAGAAAAGCATTTATTAAAAATATCAATCTCTTCTAACAATATAAGTCTTTGCTGTTACTTTGTATCAGGTTAACACATCATTCCTGAATAAAAGTATTAATTTCTTAAAAAAAAAAAAAAAAAAAGAAAGAATAGAAATGTACTGACCCCAAACATTTGAACAGTATATTAGAAAGGATTTCTATTTTTAATAAATGGTAGGGGTGCGACGAGACAAAATTTGTACATTTTTCTTAAGTAATCCTTGATGAAATATATAGGGAAAATAGCCTTTTATTCAACTGAAAAAAAAAAATGCACAAAAAAAAAATTAAGGTGAATTTTGAACTTTATGAAATTAAACTTCCATTTTAATGAATTATATGCAGTAATAAACAACATTTAAGCAAGAGCTTCATGATTCGGGATAAATTGAGAATCCCAGTTTTTAATAAATTGGAGACCATGATTCTCTCACGATTCTGGAGAAAAAAGAGAAAACTAAACAAAATAATGTAATTTACTAGTGGTTCTGACAAAATGTTCATTGCTTAAGTCTTTTAAAACATATATTCATAAAAAAAAATAAAAATAAAAATAAAACATTAAATGAAGGAGTCAGTGTCTCACTTTAAGATTTGTTTGACTTTTGGATTCTCCCGAATGAATGATTCAATGACATACTTTTTTTAAACGGGCAGTTGTCGCCACCTCCTGGCGGAAGAGGATAAGCGTTACAATACAATACAAGTGTTAAGATACTTTGGTTTCGATCGCTACTGTAGACAGTAAGTGTTTATACCCAAACTACAAACTTTTATCCTAGTACTTCTGTTATTTAAATGTCTGTAATGCGTTCACATTTACCCTAGTCTCGCGTAGCCAGACCTTCAAAAAGACGGCTGAAGGTCTGGAATTCATAGCAGCTTTCTTTGGCCAAGGCCCGCCCATAAGGCCGTTTGACCAACATGTCAAACAACCAATCACAGTTCGTTTCGTTCAGCGTCACGTTTCGGGGCGTGGAAATGTCCCCACAGCAACAGATCGGCGTGCAACAAGTCAGTCAGCATAGAAAATCAAAGAAGGGGAAGAAAACAAGCAGTAAGTCATTGATCTGTTCGTGCACGTATAACAACAATGGCGTCTGCATTATATCTCTTTTTGTCTCCACTAAGTGCCTCAAACAAAACTCCTGGACATCTCTTAAAGAGTCTATGCCGTGAACCTCGCATACTTTTGAGAATCCTACGTTTAGCTGATCTTGATAAATGCTCATTGTCACTCATGTAAACACGACAGTTTTTCTTCTGTAATCACACGTCTGCGCTTTGTTTCCCGGCGGACCGAAAATAAACGCGACACTCGCGTCCCCCGGAAATCCGATAAAATTCAACCAATCAGATGACGACTTCGACATTCCTGAAGTGTTTCCAGTTAAGTGTACTATATGCATCAGACGTTTAGCCAACGTTCCGTGGGCGTGACGTCTGAGGCTGAGACTACATTTACCCCGACCCTCTGATTCATTAACATGGCCAGCGACAAAACGTGCTTCTCACGCTCCACTGACACTCGCGATCTGAAACAGTCCTAATAGACATAACTAAATCGTTGTCACTCAAGAATAAGATCACGTGAGTGTTTGAATCGAGATCTCAATATTTTAAGGATTAATCGTGCAGCTCTAATGCAAACACTGCAAAATGATTTGTGTGGATATCGTCACGAGACACATCGGATCTCGCGAGATCTCGTGCCACAATATCTCGTCACATCCCTAATAAATGGCATCTGATGACCCCTTAAAAAAAAAAGTTGTACATACTAGTGATGCAACAATACAATTAGTCCATGGTTAAATACGTACCTCGTTTTTTTTTTTTTTTTTTTTTTTTGCAACAAATTAACAAAATACTCCCGTAATCCTCTGTACACTGGAAAAAGTGTGGTTTAGTATATGTCTGCTTAATTTTTCTTTTGAGAGAGATATTATTTATTTTTTTTACACAATAGAATGGGTTTCATTCATACTGGACGCCAGAGGGCGCCCTCACGTTGAAAATCCACGTATGCGTCAAAGAAGTATCACTGATGAAGTTCCATTCCAGATTCTCTAATATGGATAAAAGCATCGCTATTGCTGTAACTGAATAAAAACAAGATGTAACATCTGCAATAATATATGGTTTATCTGCGTTCTTCAAGCCATCGTGTGTATTTTCATAATCAGCATACATAGAATATGAGTATAGAATTTATTGTCTGCCTCATTCTGTGATAAGAATCCACATCGGATCACATACGGAAGTTATTTCAAACACTCGACTGATGTTGTGAATTAAAAACAAGTTATAATGCATTTATAACTTTTATTTTATAACTCTTTTGTTGGTTTAGAAAGGCTTGTCACTGCATGTCATTAGAATGGAAGCGTGTGTTGCTTTTTCAAATATAATCCGGGAAGCGTTTCCTCATCTCAGCACGTGAAATCGCGGACACACATACAGCAAATTCCGAAAGAAATAAAACAAGGAATAATTTAAAAGCAAAACCAAAAAACAGCAATTCACAAGCGCGTATTGAACCGTGGATGTCGTACCGAACGGTTCAATATTATATTGAGAATTGTGACATTCCTAGTACATATAGTAGATTTGTTTCTAGTAAGGCATGTTTAAAAATTGTTACTCAAATATGTAAGTGTTGCTAAGTCTAATTTGTGTTCTCATGCTGTAGGTAACCAGGCTGGGCGACCTGCAGAGAACCTGGAATCGTCAGGACAGGAGGAACAGAGAAACGGCCTCAGGAAATCCAGCAAGGACCGAAAAACTGGGCATGAGGAGTCGTCCGCCTCTGCCACCGCCACTCAGGGAGCATCAGCCAATGAGAGGACTCACCCCGCAGGGGAACGCCCCCCTGACAGCACAGATTTAACTGACAAGTGTAATGTGAAAGCAGAGGAGGAGGGCAGCTCAGGCGTGACGTGTACCTCAGGTGAGACTGACACCCCAAACGCTGCTCCTGCTCCTGCTGCTGCTGCTGACGCCAACGACCTGGATTTTGACCTTTCCAGCGACAGCGAAAGCGAGGGTAAAACGGGATTATCCGACAGCGATGGCGAAGGACAGGCTGGGAAAGCCACACAAAGCCAAACAAAAACAGAGGAGTGTAAAAGCAAAGAGGATGTTGGAGATGGGGACAAACAGAGGACAGCAGGGGACGACGTCCCAGAAACGGATCCGGAGGGTCTCAGCGATTTGGGCAACGGCTGTTCCGACAAGAAAGAAGTGGAAACGGAGTCTCAAAACAGCGAGCAGTCTGGCGTCACCATGGGTGAGGAGTCTTTAGATCACAGTATGGAGGATGAGGACGACGAGGAAGAGGAAGACTTGGACGAGGACGACCACCTCATTTACTTGGAGGAGGTTTTGGTTCGCATCCATAGTGAGTATTACTCACGCTACGACGCCTTTCTTAGGAAAGAGAGTTCGGAGAGTCCGGACATACGGAAGATCATTCCCGAACTGAAGGGCCGCGCGCTGGTGGGCGACACCATCATCTTCAGCGGCCTGTATCCCACCAACTACCCGATGGAGCGCACGAGGGAGTGGTACCACGCCAAGGCGCTGGGTGCCAAGCTTGGCAAGACCCTGGTGCTCAATGCCAAAGACCCAAACCGCACCACACACCTTATTGCTGCACGTGCAGGTGAGTCTCACATGCTACAAACACCAGTTACAATGGGATGTTTTCAAAAGCAGCTAGTCAGTGGGTTGTTTGAACAAATAGTTGGTCTTTGGCTTAGTGCGATTATTAAATCGCAAAAGGTGTGATTTTATTGAATCGCAAGCACTGTTTATTTACACATGAGCTGTGTTTTCAGTGTCTCAGAGCAGCTCGTTTTGCAGTAGAGTTTTTGTTTTTGCGTTTTGGGTCACTTTAACGTGCATTTTGTAATGAGAAGCGCTTGTAAGCTGACTGCTGCCAACAAATGAGAAGACTTCCACCAAAATAAAAGCTCTGTGGTTTTAAAATGATTTAAAAATTGACAGCCATAAATGTTACTATTGTCACTTTAGAGTTTTTCTTTAAAATAAAATTATGTTTTTAAATATGCTTTTTTTTTTTTTTTTTTTTTTTGCATTTTCTACATTCTTACAATTAAATTTCAGCAGTATTTCTTACTTTAATATTTGTATTTTTTTAATATTATTAATATTAATTCTTAGAATAATAATATAAATAATTCATATTATTATTAACCCTTTTTGTTGTTTTTTGTTGTTGTTTCAGTCATATTGATATATGATCATAATGTTTTTCGTCCATATATTGCAGACCTTCCAACACAGCAATGCAATAAAAACATTTAAAAAAAAAAAATCCAGTGAAATGATCTAATAGTAATTTATTTTCTTTAATATTTATAATAATAATAATAATAATTCTTTATGAATATTACAGTTATAAATTTTTTAAATATTTTGGCCCAATTTTGCAGACCTTCTAACAAGCAATTTTTTAAAATATATTATAAAAAAAATCTATTTTTATTTCTAAAATTCAAGTGAAATGTTCTAATAGTAATTTATTTTGTTTAATATAAAGTATAATAATAATAATAATAATAATAATAATAATAATGAATATATTGTTTTATTATTATTATTATTATTATTATTATTATTATTATTATTATCATCATCATCATCATCATCATCTAGGGATATTGAAATATAATCAGAATTTTATTGGCCAAATTCAGACAAGCATAGCACTGTAAGTTTACAATTTAATGTTTAAAAAATAAATAAATAATTCCAGTGAAATGTTCTAATAGTAATTTAATTTAATATTTTAGATAATAATAATAATAATAACGTTATTATGAATAAATGTTTTATTATTATTATTATTGTTATTATTGTTGTTTTGTTGTTGTTGTTGTTCTTCTTCTTCTTCTTCTTCTTCTTCTTCTTCTTCTTCTTCTTCTTCTTCTTCTTCTTCTTCTTCTTCTTCTTCTTCTTCTTCTTCTTCTTCTTCTTATTATTATTATTAGAAATTCTTCAGCCCTTCAAACAGGAACAGTGTTTTTGTTTTTTTTAAAATCACATTTTTTTTATCAGAAAAATAACAATCCCCCCTAAATCTTTCAGCTCTAACGTCCTGTATAATTAAGCTGATTTGGGGTCACATCCACTACACACCAATTAGACATTTCTTAATGCTAATACGGACATTTAATTGCAGTTATTATATAAAGGGTATTTAAAAATATTTTGCACCGAAATATCACAGTCCTCAAAAAAGTTTTTTGACAGGTTTGCCTGCTGGTGTGTTAAATGCAGTGCTGGTGTTAGTCATATCTCTGCTCTAAGCTCTTATATTTAAATGCTGCTCTGTGTGAGGTTGAGATTTATTATGATCCGTTTGTTAATGTGATGAGCAGATCTCATGGATATGTTGATTAGTAATTATTTAAGCCGAATATGACTCGGCTGATTGGTGCGTTATATATCATTAGTAGAGGAGGTGAACTTTGTCTGAACTCGCTGCTTATCAGAGAGGTCAGCACAAATGACGGCCATAGTAAAATGATTAGGGCTTCAAACCATGTGGAAACGCATCACACATTTGTTTTGTGTCACTTCAGAGCAGGTTTGTTTCTCTCTAATTGCTCGTTATCTGTAAGAGAATGGCATTGTCAGTTCTCACCTGTTTGTAGCAGGACAGGATTCGGATGACACTGTTTCCTGTACAGTCCAGGTGTGATACAGCACCTGTCAGATGTCTCTTTTACTATTATGTCCTCTTTTGTCCAGCTTGACTGACTGCAGACACTCCAGACAAAATGTCGTCTGGAGAGTTTGCACTATGGTGAATCAATGACATTATTAAAAAGTACATTAAATATGTAATTCATACTTACGGTGACTTAAATACATAGTTTCTATGATGAACATGTTTTTTATATTACAAAAACATGGCATAATATTTTATAAATTATATTTCTGAAAAAAAAAAAAAAAGTGGCAAAAGTTAATTTATTCTAATTTGAAAAAACAAACAAAAAACACTTTTGACAATTTTGTCTGCCAAATGAAATTTGTCTTTTTTTGATTTTGTCTTTTAGTGCATCCAACATGCCCTGAAACTAAATAAAACAAGATATCAGAGAGAAATCAAGCTGTCAAGGTCAGCAAGTTTATTAAAGTATCAGATAATTTGTCATTTTTATGACAAGGCAAATTTAGTTTAAAAATTTTAATAAGTTATTATTATTATTATTATTATTATTATTATTATTATTGCTTTTTTTAATATTGACAAGGCAAATTTGGTTTAATTTGTCAAATGTAATATGGATCGACTCACCTATTTTATTTTGTTTTATTTTATTTTATTTATTTTAAATCAAATTATTTAATATACAAACAATTACCTTAAACATTACATTTAAAAATAGTTTTTTTTTTGTTTTTTTTTTTTAAGTGTTTTTTTAATTTTTATTTTATTTTATTTTATTTTTACTTTATTTTATTTTATCAGTTTAATTTCATTTTAACTTTTGGCTAAAATTTGCAGATCTTCAAACAAGCACAGCTCTGCTTTACAATTTTACTGTAAAAAAACAAACAAACAGACCAAATTATTCTAATAGTAATTTATTTTGTTTAATATTTTATGTAGCAATAATAATAATAATAGTAAATATTCATGATAACATTACTACTACAAATATTATTATTATTATTATTATTGTACTTGTTGGTGGTGAATTTTATATTATTATTATTATTATTATCATCATTGACGAGGCAAATTTAGATGATGTAATATGGAGTGACTGCCCTGTTTTGTTTTGTTTTATTTTAAAAATTACCTTGAAAATTATATATAGTTATATAAATTATATAAATTATAAAAGTGGTTTAGTGTACAAAGTGTGTATTCAAAGTGTAGGAAAAAACATGTTATTACTTAATATAAATGTAACATTTTCTTGAAAATGATATAAATATTTTTCAAACCATACAAAACCAACTACAGATATAGTTTAAACATTGGATTTTACCTTAAAGATCATTTTTCCTTTCCTTTATTGTGTCTTGTTAGTCAGTGACTCAAGCATCATGCAGATCATATAGTTTATGATGCTTTGTTATGTCAGCATCATCATCATCTTCTCTGCCAGAATAACTTCTCCAGATGACACGAGCTGCTGTTTCTCTTTAAATTCATTATGCAGATTGTTAAAAACAGTAGCGGAAGCAGCAGAAGGTCAGCATGAAGTCTGACACGCAGTCTTGGCGCTCCGTGAACTTTATTTATTCAAACTCAAATGAGTCTATTGTTCCTCCGTGCTCTTCTTGACACTCTCCGCCCCCGAGGAAGCCCACACACGCACACTGAGACGCACACTTGGACGATCAAGTGCAAACGTAATTACTGTCGAGTGCTGTCTAATTGGCCACCATTAAGCATTAAGCAAACATTTCCACACTCCAGTGTCACCACACTGCCGTTTTAACTGTGATCGTCCCCCCGTTCGTCCGTCAGCACCCTCAGCTCTGCCAAACGCCGTGACCACAAGGCAGTTTTAACGTTGAGCGGCTAATGAGAGGAAGAGTGGAAGGAAATCCACAAAGCCAGACGGGAGAAAAAAAGAAGCAAAGAGCTGCCAAACTTTCTCTCTGTATACTGTATATTTTTTGACAGCTTTTTACAGATCTCAGCCTTTGGTGCCAAATTATTTGTCTGGTGGCTGGCTTGTGTAATTGCGTGGATGTCCTTCCCGCTTTCTGATCTTTCGCTTATTCAGACACGGCCTCACACATGATCGGTTCAGACGAGAGCAGCCACACAGAGGACGCTCCGTAATGAAAGTCAGTAGGTGGCTGTGAGCAGATTTAATTCGTGTCCCATTTGGACCGACATGATTGGGGCTGTTTGAGAGGACGATTTTTGACTACACTGGGAGAGAAGTACTTATATATGCATGTAGACAGAGGCAGGGTTGTGTAACAGTGCTTTTTACTCATCACATTTCTCTTTGATGCATTAAGTTGTGGAGGGATTGCATCGGATGCAAACTTCACTTTTTCATGTTGTTTGAACATTAATGTGTGTTGGCAGTGTATGTACACATCTACCCTATAATGATAAAAATCCATGCATTGGTTTTTAAAATTAATCTGTAAAAATAATATCCCCTTTTTCAAATCGAGCCGTTCTCAGATGCCTGTCGGTGTGCCGTCACACCAACAGAGGCCGCTCCCACGATAGTTGATTGACATGAGCTCTTACCTCAGACCAGCTGTCACAGTCCAGTAACTTTCCTTGTTTTGATGCTGAAGCAGGGATGCAAGTTAGACAAGAATATCTCTGATTGAGTGATTGAGGTGTTGTGTTGCTGGATGTAATAATGAACATAGTGGTCGTCATTTACTCCCGACATCTGAGCCGCTGAAGATGCAGTGGATTACATTTGTTTGTGAATGGAATGTGCCTCCCGATCTACATATATCCGTCTATGTTCGCACGAATCGTTCGTGATCCAGCTTCACTTACAGCAGAAGTGAGTATAAGCGTTTTTTTATGAATCTTTGTGATCGCCTTTCCTTATAATGTGGTAGTTAGGAAGTTTAGCGGCTAAATGCGGCTAATGTAAACAAGATCGTCCTTCCACAGAGAGAAGAGAGGGGCGGGGCGAGCAGAGCTCATCTGCATTTAAAGGAACAACCCCTTAGAATGAGATGATTTTTGCAGAGCTGATTTTGACAAGGTAAAAAAGGGTGTTGTTATATAAAACCATTGAGAATTTTTAATCAAAGTATATTAGAGACTTTTCATTAAGACCCTAAAGAATCATATCAACTTGTGGAAAATGGGCATCCGATGACCCCTTTAATAAAACATTCTGAACTTAATCACTTCATCAAGATGTTTTTGCTGATGGGTTTCGATTAATTAAATTGCACTGTAAAAGCTATTGGGTAAAGTTTATATATATATTAAATCTTGATTCCCTGAGTGTCTTTTTTTTTTTTTTATTGCAGATGTTTTATAAACTTTATTAAATTATGCACTGCCATTCAAAAGTTTGGGGCCTGTTTCTGTGCACTAAAGTTGTTTTATTTGATTTTACAGTATTTGAATTACAGTATTTGAATTATTTGAATTACAGTAAATGCTGTACTGTTGTAAAAAATATTGAAATTTAAAATAACTGTTTAAATATGTGAACAATTTAAAATTAATATTTGAAAATATGATTTTAAAATGTAATTTATTCCTGTGATCAAAGCTGAATTTTCAGCATCATTACTCCAGTCTTCAGTGTCACATGATCCTTCAGAAATCATTCTAATATGCTGATTTGCTGCTCAAGAAACATTTATCATCAATTTCAAACAGGGCCGTAACCTCCATAGACACTGAGCGGGACAAGTCCCCTAATAATTGACCATATGCATGGAGCGTTCTTTAAAACTTCTGCATAATGATAAGCCGGCTCGTAAACTTTCTTGAAACTCCTCTCCTGCCTTGTTTTTATCAGAAACAGAGAAAAATAATAGTTGCAATATTGTAAATAATGATAGCGGCATGAACGTTCAGTTTCATGTTATTTTACAACATATAATTTAAGTGCTGAGCCTTGTAATCCCAGGAAAGTACATAGACACGTATTTGTACATTTAAATGCTGACAGCTAAACACTGTCATAACTGTTTAGGCTAAGGTTAGCTAGCTAGCAATGCTGTCTCTCTAAGGACATTTTAATAGTATTCTTGGTAATCAATAACTTGCCTTCATAGACATGAACACATTTTTAAAATCTTGTAATATTTTAAAGCCTTTATTATTTTTCAACTCTACAGCTGTGCAGTAAAATTCACTTCAGAGCTTTACTTTTTATTCATAAAGACGGCATGAAAAAATGTCTTCACTGAAATCAACGACTTTTTAAGATCAAAATGACATGAAATTACCCTTATAACCAGAAGATGGCAGTAGAGGATCACTCATTGGCTGCAGCTGCCATTTCAATTCCCTAGTTTTTTCAAGCCTTGCTTTTCAATTTTATTATAGAATTAGTAGTATAACAAATTTTAGTACTTTTACCACACTGAAGTATATAGTATAGCAAGTGCAGAAAGTCATTCAAATAAATAAATAAATAAATAAGCTCAGACACAAACAGCCTGTAAGGGTGAATTATTTAAAAACGTATATATAGTTCACTACAAACTAAATAAGGTAAATATTAATGGTATAAGAATTAAATAATGCACTCAATATGTATCACTATGAATTTTAAATATTTTATATTTAATTTAATAGCTAAATTTACGTTTTATAGCCTATATTCAGCTGCTGTAATTATTGTTACTGCTGTAGTTTTGTTACTCTGAATTTAGTCTGAATCATGTAATGCACAGCTCTGTTTTTGACATCGGCTTGTCAGATGTTTTCAGTGTCGAAATAGTTGAGATGGTCAATCAAATCAAAGTAAGTGGGGTTTACCATTCACAAAAGCAGAGCGCAAATTCCAGCGTGAAGTGTCAGTTTAACGCTAAATGAGAGCGAGGTGAGATTGAAGCTGCAAATCGTTTAATATTAGTCAGATTCAAAAAATTATATTTATAAGCTTTTTAAAATTTCTAATTAAAACAATAGAATCAGAACAAGTAGAAAAAGAAGAATAAGTTACCAATCATATGAAATCAGTATTAACAAAATTAATTTGTACTACAGAGGTGGCATAGAAGAACACGAAAATGGATTGTAGGTGTATTTTCATGTTTAATGAGGCTCAGACGTGGCATGAGTGCAAATAAATTTATAAATTTGTTTTAAATATAACAATTTAATATAGAAATATTCAATGATTTAAGTGACTGAAATTATACTTAAATTCTTTTAAAACTGCCAGTAGGTGGCAGCAAGTCACTGATTTTATCACTGAATCACTCATTCATTTGATTCGTATGAACGACTGATTCTATCAGGAATGAAGCAAGTGACTCTCTTTATGAATGGGAAATTGAGTCATTGACTCACTAGATTTGTTTAAAAATGCACATTTATTCATAATGAAACGCCGCTGTGTTTGAATGGAGATGTGCATCGGCTTGGCTGTGGCTTTGTTTCAAACTATTTTCGTTGATAAAATAGAGCAAAATCAGGCAATAGTGTTTATATCAGTGTTATACCCCTACGCTGCACCATGAATCTCTTATTTACACCCTGTCTACACTTTCTTTGGTATAATGAGAGGAATTGTGAGCATGCAGAACACAGTAAAAACACGTTTTAAGAAGAAACATTTGACGCTCCCCTGATCACAAATATCCTGATTGGGTTGCTATATATATATATATATATATATATATGTGTGTGTGTGTATTTAAAGACAAAGACAGTTGTGCACCTGCACATTTTTGTGGATTTTTTTCTGTATATTTTTTCTGGATCTTTTGATAATTGGAATAGAAAAATAAATAGAAAATCTGCATTTATTTGAAATAGAAATTGTTCGTATTATTAAAAATGTTATTACTGTTTTTTTTTTTTGTTTTGTTTTGTTTTGTTTTTTTTTATTTAATGCATCCTTACTGAACTGAAGTATTTCCTTCAAAAAACAAGTCTTACAGGACTCTTACTTTTGAATGGTAGTGTATGCTTTTATAAAAGGCAAGAGTATTACACAGTACATTAATAAATAAAATATTCCTCTGCCAAAATAAATACTGTTCAGACATCATGATGTAGAGTCTGAACAGAATTAAATTGTAAAAATAATAATTTTGGCTCTTCTGTCCACTTTTGACCAATTTTGTCCTAATTTCTTTTGAGGGAAGGGTCTATGGGTCAGTGGATGTGGGCTTTTTCTTGATCTCTTCATCTAATATTGTGAAATAAGCTTGCGTAATTCACATCAGCTGACTGCTGTGAGTTTGTTTTTTTCCCCCTCGAAGCTATTTTTAAAACATTTACTGCATGGATAAAAAAAACTCTACTACACATACCAGTCAAAAATGCGCTGAGAAAAAAAACTTTAGTGTTCTATAAGATGTCAGCAAATTTTACCAGTATTCAGAACAGAATAAGATACAAATCAGAAAATACAAGTAGCTATAAAATTAAGGTGCAAAATTATATATACAATAATAAATAAGTAAAACAAATTATAATGTCATTATAAATAACATAAGCTGTAAACATCTAGCAATGCTATAAATGAAGTGTTGTGGGAACACAAGAAGCTAATCGGATATTGTCATCACAATGAAGAAAAAACAACTAATATTCTGCCATTTGTGATCATAAAGATAGGAGTAAGACATTTATTTTAAACTGCTAAGGGGGTTACTTTTGTTTATGTATACTTACAATTAGAACAATGCCTTTGTGAAATAAAGAGCAGGATGTGCTTTCAGCCATCTCTGGTTCCTTAAACTTACGGTGCGGCTATAAAAATAAAATGAAATGGACTTTTTTTCTTGTTTGCTTTGTTAATTTGTTAATTATTTAACTGAAACATATTTTGTGTATTTATTTATTTTTTTTAATCTAGTGCTGTCAAATGATTAATCGCGATTAATTGCATCCAAAATAAACTTTTTTTTTTTTTAACATATGATATGTGTGTATACTGTGTATGTTTATTATGTATATAGAAATACACACATATACAGTATATATTTTGAAAATATTTAAATGTATTTATGATATTATATTGAATTAATATTATATACAAATATATTTAATATATAAACATCATATTTTTCTTAAATATATACATGCATGTGTGTGTATTTATACATGCATAATGAATATACACAGTATACACCCATTTTTTGTAAACAAAAACTTTTATTTTGGGTGCAGTTAATCACGATTAATTGTTTTGACAGCACTATTTTAATCCTATCATGTTATTTCATTCAGTTTTCTCGTGTTTATGGACATGAAAAACTAAACCACTGAAAAGAAAATCATTTATTTTTAATATTTTAATATATTTTCATTTTATTTAAAGGATCACATACACTTGCCACATTTAATTAAAATCTAATTTAACATTTTAATTTTGTTGGTTAAAGGGCCAGTTCACCTAAAAGTGAAAATTCTGTCATTAATTACTCACCCTCATGTCATTTCAAACTCATAACACCTGACCCTGCATAGATGACAACACAACTGACACGTTCAAGGCCCAGAAAGGTAGTAAGGACATTGTTAAAATAGTCCATCGGACAACAGTGGTTCAACCACAATGTTATGAAGCTACAAGAATACTTTGTGTGCACAAAGAACACTAAAATATCTTTATTCACATAGACTGATGTCACATAGACTATTTTAATGAGGTTCTTACTATGTTTGTGGGTGTGAGAACATTTCAGTTATATTGCTGTCTATGCAGGGTCATTAAGCTCTCAGATTTCATCAAAAACATCTTAATTTGTGTTCTTAAGATGAACAAAGGTCTTACGGGTTTGGAACAACATGAGGGTGAGTAATTAAGGGAGAAGTCCACTTCCAGAACAACAATTTACAAAAATTTACTCACCCCCTTGTCATGTCTTTCTGTCTTCAGTCATGAAGAAATTATGGTTTTTGACAAAACATTTCAGGATTTTTCTCCATATAATGGACTTCATTGGTGCCCCGATTTTGAACTTCCAAAATGTAGTTTAAATGCAGCTTCAAAGGGCTCTAAACGATCCCAGCTGAGGAAGAAGGGTCTTATCTAGCGAAACAATCTGTCATTTTTTTTGGAAAATAAAAATTTGTATACTTTTTAAACACAAAGGCTCGTGTAGCACAGGCTCTGGGATGCGCGTTCACGACACTACATACTATTGAATCACGTCGAAAAATCATGCGTAACGTAGGCGGAACTACAGACCCAGTGTTTATAAAGCGAACGTGCAAAGACTAAGGAAGTGCAAGTAAGTCAAACGCTGTTTACAAACAAAAAGGTACAACGATGTTGGATGATTCTGAAGTTGTAAGAGAAAATAAGATTTTTTCACCATACTTTTTTCACCTTTTTGAGCCGGAGTACACAGACGATAAACTTAGATGCGATTCGTGGCATCGTGGACACGCATCCCAGAGCCTGTGCTACACAAGCTTTTGTGCTTAAAAAGTATAACAATTTTTATTTTTTGAAAAAAATGACAGATTGTTTCGCTGGATAAGACCCTTTTTCCTCACCTGGGATCGTTTAGAGCCCTTTGAAGCTGCATTTAAACTACATTTTGGAAGTTCAAACTCGCTGGCATCATAGAAGTCCATTACATGGGGAGAAATCCTGAAATGTTTTCCTCAAAAACATCTTGGATGACAAGCGGGTGAGTAAATTATTTGTAAGTTGTTGTTCTGGAAGTGGACTTTTCCTTTAATGACAGTTTTTATTTTTGACTATCCCTTTAACAGACAGGAAGTGAACATCGGCTGTTTGAACACATTGTTAGCAGCTGTTTGAACTAATTTTCAGCTACTTGTGGATGTGGTTGAAAGTGGACAAGCTCAAAACATTTTATACCCCATTCATGTCTGTATTTAACATCCTCCACTTGTGGTCAGATCAACCAAAATGCATCTTAATAGCAGGTGGAAACAGGGCCTGAAAGTGTAAACGTGACCATTGGGTCACTGTAGCCTGTACAATTCTGCTTTATAACTTTGTAGTTTAATAAACTTTTCAAACTTTGAATGTATTTTCCGTAGCCTGGCGCAGTGATTGCACTGTAGGAATAGAAAAATGTGCCTTGGCATTTTGCATTTGGTTGTAAAGTTTTTTTGTTTTTTTTGTTTGTTTAGTTTTTTTAATCTCTGTTTTCTTTTTCTGTGGCCCTGACTACATTTCCTCGCTGCTGATAGTGGTGTGAGAAAAACTGGGCAGAAACGTACTCATGGAAAGTGTGATGTTGTTTATCTCAATCGTTTTTTTGTGTGTATGTGTCTCCGCCAGGTACAGAGAAAGTTCGTCAAGCTCAGGGCTGTAAACATCTCCATGTGGTGAATCCTGATTGGTTGTGGGCCTGTTTGGAGCGCTGGGAGCGAGTTGAGGAGCGACTCTTTCCTCTCAAAGAGGACTATAACAAATCACACAGGTATTTATCTCTCGCAGTCTCTTTCTCCTCTCCTCTGTTTGCCTGTCTTGCTCTGTATGTTTTACGTTTGCGTGTGCAGCATTCCGTTTTGTCAGTATTTTCTGCCGTGACTGCTAAACTTTTCATTGGTTTGAACTGCACTCACTGAACTGCAACACTCATGAATAGAATATGACACAACCTTGGCAAGAAATCTTTCAGCTTGTACTGACTCCTGCAATATTAAAGAATGATTAGATTAATGAGTTACCTAAAAATGACTCTCGTTTTGTTCCAAATGCACACGACTTGCCTCTGTGAAACACAAAAGGAGATGCCTGGCAGACCGTTAATAGACAAAGTGAATTGCGACCAGAAGATTTTATAGCACAAAACATTCGTATGAACTACATTTGTTACCTTTACAGGGATAGTTCACCCAATAATGGAAATTACCACATGATTTTCTCCCCCTCAAGCCATCCTAGGTGAATATGACTTTCTTCTTTCAGACGAATACAATCAGAGTTATATAAAAAAATGATCTGGCGCTTCCAAGCTTTATAATGGCCATGAATGGCTGTCCAAGAGTGTATCCATCTATCAAAAAAAGTGCTCCACACAGCTCCGGGGGGTTAATTAAAGACCTTCTGAAGTGAATAAATTAATTTGTGTAAGAAAAATGTTCATATTTAAAATTAATTAACCGTAACCTCTAGCTTTTGCTAACTTTTGTACGATGTATACGAGTGTGGTGATGAACATGGGAGTGCAGAGGAGAGAGCAAAACAAAATATCAGTCACGAATTAGAAGTACAAAACAAGGATTTGTAAAGAAAGATGTTGGAGGATTTCAATATAAGCCAAGAGGACACTAGTTTTCCTTTGCTGTAAACAAAACTTCTCACGAAACTAGCATATTCTCACCGGAGCTCATGCTACAGCTACATCCTACGTCATCCACTCTCTCATGAACGCGTGTACGACAGTGAGCGGAAGCTAGAGATTATGGTTTATAAAGATTTATATATGGATATTTTTCTTACTCAAACACATCGATTCACTTCAGAAGGTCTTTATTAACCCTCTGGAGCTGTGTGGAGCACTTTTTAAGATGGATGGATGCACTTTATTTTGGACTTCAAAATTTCAACAGCCATTCACTGCCGTTATAAAGCTTGGAAGAACCAGGACATTCTTTAATATAACTCTGATTGTATTTGTCTGAAACAAGAAAGTCATATACACCTAGGATGGCTTGAGGGTGATGAAATCATGGGGTAATTTTCATTTTTGGGTGTACTATCCCTTTAAGACCCATTCACATGTAGGGTTGGGTATTGAGAACCAGTTCCATTTTAGAATTTGCATTATGCAGACATTTTTTTTGTCCTAAGTGAACGTCAACAGATGAGAAGGAAAACGCATGTGTAACAGTATATTTAGATCTGCGTGTGTTCGGTGTTAAAGAGACAGCAGCCTAATAAATGTTCTGCCTGTCAGTAATCTTAATCAAAGAACAAAAGAAAATCATTCATATCTGAATATTTTTTATAACTTTAAAGGAGAAGTCCACTTTCAAAACAAAGATTCACACATAATGTACTCACCACCTTGTCATCCAAGATGTTCATGTCTTTCTTTCTTCAGTCGTAAAGAAATAGTTTTTTGAGGAAAACATTTCAGCATTTTTCTCCATATAATGGACTGATATGGTGCCCCGATTTTGAACTTTCAAAATGCAGTTTAAATGTGGCTTAAAACGATCCCAAATGCGGTTGTGAACAATCCCAGCCGAGGAAGAAGGGTCTTATTTAGCGAAATGATCGGTTATTTTCATTTAAAAAAAATACAGTTTAAATACTTTTTAATCTCAAACACTTGTCTTGCCTTTCTCTCCCTGAACTCTGTGTATTCTGACTCAAGACAGTTAGGGTATGTCGAAAAACTCCCATCGTATTTTCTCCCTCAACTTCAAAAATCATTTCAAAATCATTTCAAAATCATCCTACATCACTGCAGAAGTACCGACCCAGTCTTTGCAAAGTGAACATGCAAAGAAGATCAAACACCCTTAACAAAAAAGGTAAAATGGCGATATAGGATGATTTTGAAGTTGAGGGAGAACATGAGATGGGAGTCTGTCATGAACCGGAACAAAAACAGTTCAGGCAGAGTAAGACAAGACGAGCATTTGGCATTAAAAAAAGTATATAAATTGTATTACTTTTATTAAAATAACTGATCGTAGATAAGACCCTTCTTTCTCGGCTGGGATCATTTACAACTGCATTTGGGATCGTTTGAAGCCACATTTAAACTGCATTTTGGAAATTTAAAATAGGGGCACCATATCAGTCCATTATATGGAGGAAAATGCAGGAATGTTTTCCTCAAAAAAAATTTCTTTACGACTGAAGAAAGAAAGACATGAACATCTTGGATGACAAGGGGGGGGGGGGGGGTACATTAAATGTGAATTGTTGTTCTGGAAGTGGACTTCTGCTTTAAAGGCAAAGTTCACTTTCAGAACAAAAATTTATAGATAATTTACATACCCCCTTGCCATGTTCATGTCTTTCTTCAGTCGTAAAGAAATTGTTTCTTGAGGAAAACATTACAGATTTTCTCCATATAATGGACTTCTATGGTGCCTGTGAGTTTAAGCTTCCAAAATGTAGTTTAAATGCAGCTTCAAAGGTCTCTAAACGATCCCAGCCAAGGAAGAAGGGTCTTATCTAGTGAAACGGTCAGTTATTTTCCGAAAAATGTACAATTTATATACTTTTTAACCTCAAACACTCGTCTTGCCGTCTCTGCGATGCGCATGCGAAATCTGTGTAATCTGGGTCAATACAGTTAGGGTATGTCGGAAAACTCCCATCTTATTTTCTCCTCCAACTTCAAAATCATCCAACATCGCTGTTTTACCTTTTTTTGTAAAGGGCATTTGTTCTTCTTTGCATGTTCACTTGTAAACACTGGGTCGGTACTTCTGCAGCGATGTAGGGCGATTTTGAATTTGGAGTTTTTCGACATACCTTAACTGTATTGAACCGGATTACACAGAGTTCGCATGTGCATTGCAGAGAACAGAAAAAAGGTTTATAAAAAGTAATTCTTTTAGAAAATAACTGATCGTTTTGCTAGATAAGATCCTTCTTCTTTGGCTGGGATCATTTAGAGCCCTTTGAATCTGCATTTAAACTACATTTTGGAAGTTCAATCTTGTGGAAACCATTGAAGTCCATTATATGCAGAGAAATCCTCTAAAAAACATAACTTCTTTATGACTGAAGAAAGAAAGACATGAACATCTTGGATGACAAAGGGGTGAGTACATTATTCGTAACGTTTTGTTCTGGAAGTGAACTTCTCCTTTAATGAGGATTAATCTATATTTTATTTATGAAAAGAAAACTAAGCAGTGTTTCTAAATTTATTTCATTTTCTGTACCTGAAATATATTCAGCTGTATTTTTTTATGCTATTCCTATTTTATTTGTTCCTATTTTATTACTGAGTGTTCACTTGTCTTTAACAATTTAATGTTTGAAATTTATATTAGTTGTTACCATACTAGTTGTTTTTTCTGTGGTAGTTTTTGTTAAAACCATAGGAAAAAAGTTCCTCTTTTAGTCCTAAGTGTTCTGTAGGCTGCTGCTTTTCGCTCATGTTATTCAGCTGCAACAAAACGGTTTGTAAAATGACAGAATAAGTATGTTTGACATCTAAATGTTTGAATTTTTGTGTTGGATCTTTTTATTTTTTTGGAATCAAAACTAGGAATCGATAAGAATCTGAATCGATAAGCTGAATTGGAATCTGAATCGGATTCAATAAAATTATATAGTTTAGATATAGTTTTTAATAAATCATTCTAAATTTAAAAGAATAGCACACACCACAGATATATAACGATTATAACATCAAAGAATGATATCACTGGAGTCACTTTCGGAACAGTTTTTTCCAGCTGATGAACGGCAGTCAGAATCCACCCGACTTTAAGGAGCACAAGCACTTAAAGTGACAGATGACAAAACTGCCTACTTATAAATAGAACAGTTTCATCTGCTGGTGTAGACTCTAATATAGTTATTGTTATAGTTATCCTAATGATTATGATTATTTAAGATTAGAGGTTAAACATAATATCTTTTACTGTTGTTCAGGAGCAATAGTCCCGCCACGTTTCCAGACATCCCCGGGTCCATCCCGAAGCCTCTGTTCCAGGCCCCTCCTTTTCAGCAGAAGGCCCTGCCAGTGCCGGAAATGCGGACTTATGACCCCGTCACCGGCAAACTGATCCGCCGGGGTCCTCAGGCCTCCCGTCCACCCTCGTATCTGCACTCGCATGGATCGTCCATGTCGGCCAAGGGAGATCTGTCCAGCCTCAGGTACTTCATATGCTTTGTGCATTTATGTTTATGTATGGTGCAGTTCATATTCATGTTCACTGAATGTCAGATATGCAGCGGTCAATTTAATGAAGTCAGAATCCTGAAAACGTGTCTTTTTTGCAGATTCTGCACAAAACATAACATTTTTTTCATTTGTAAGAGCAAGGGAGTGTAATGTTATATCGTATAATGTTTGATTATGTATTTATTAGGCGTCTGTATGAACCTCCAGTGGGAAATGTGCCTGGTTAGTAAGAGCTTCCCTGATGGCGTTTAAGCGGTGTGTAGCCCGTATGCTGCGCTTGCCTTTTCTTTCCCAGCTCATATTGGATTTCTCATGCAGTCTATTTCACATTAATCTCTAAGCTCTAAATAAAATCTGCGAGAAATAAAGCATTGCGCCTTGGCAGCTCGGAGATTGTGAAACAGAAATTATTAGCAAATTTCATCAGCACCTTTGGCCATTGCTGTGACAAGGGAATAATAAAAACAAGCCTGTAAATGCTGATCGAAAGTGAGGAAGAAAAAACACGCCTCCTGTGTCAGCATCTGATGAGGAGAGAAATAAATTAGAAATGAAATAGTTCACCTTAGGAGCAGTTATTATTTACTCATAAGCTGTTTCTGTATGACTTACTCTCTGCAGTGGAGAGTAAGTACAGAAGGACAACGTGCCCACTCTTTTCAGTAAAATGAAAATGCATGAGGGCTAAAGCTGTCAAGCTCAAATGACAACAAAAAGCATTGTAAAAATGGCTAACCCCTAACTTTTACACAATACATTTACAACATTAAAAGGGTTGAAAAGAATCTGCCACCAAATGTCACAGAAAAGCATATGAAAAGCGCACTCGTATGCATGAAATGCATGATTAAAAAAGTAAGATATAGCACTGGCCTGCAGCCGTCTGACCCAACCACAGCCGGCCAGCCTTATTGATGAACCCAGGGTTTATAATGGCACAAGTCTGAGTAAACAATGGAAATGTGGGGTTTGTGTTTTCTCTAATGCCATTTTAATATGAATAATGCAGATCTACTGTCAGAGCTTCCTTTCTGTCATTTGATAGTTACGGTAGACAAGTAACTT